>CM064525.1:26562700-26767910 GCA_032716605.1 Paralithodes platypus
ACCACCAAGCGGCAGATCATGAGATTTTTGGGCATGATTGGGTATTACCGCCGCTTTATAAGAGGCTATTCTACTGTGTTAGCTCCTTTGACAGATCTACTAGCCAAAGATAAAAAGTTCCGCTGGGCACCTGAGTGTGAGCAGGCGTTTCGAGTAGTTAAACACCTTTTATGCACTCACCCTATCCTCAGGGCCCCGGACTTTGAACGACCATTTCAGTTGGCGACTGATGCCAGCGGAGTAGGGGCTGGTGCCGTACTTTTGCAGACAGACGAGGAAGGTCTTGAGCATCCAGTCAGTTTCTTTTCAAAGAAATTTAATTCAGCACAGAAAAACTATTCGGTTGTTGAAAAGGAACTGCTGGCAATCGTGTTAGCGCTCAGACACTTTGAGGTCTATGTTCCTGCCTATGGGCCAGTCGTGGTAGTGTATACCGACCACCACCCGCTTAAATTCCTCAATCAATTCCACAACCGGAATATGAGGCTGACCAGATGGTCGCTCATGTTGCAAGAGTACAACTTAGACATTCGCCATATTGCCGGTTGTGAGAATGTGATTGCGGACTGTTTGTCGCGGGTGGAGGATCCGGGGTAGGCTACCACAGTATGTTGGTATAGCCTCCTGTCTTGGCTCGCGGTGTATTTTTGCGCTGGTGCTTGTTGGCTCGCGTGTGTAGCATCAGCGTAGGGTCGCAGGGCAGGAGTTGTTGGCTTTGATTAGAAAAAATTAGGCTACATCTATAGTAGCCACCAAAAACAACATTAAAATAAAATATGAAAAATTAAATAAAAACTCTTTCTTTTTAATAATTAATTTTAAGATAATATTGTAGCTGAGTACTGAGTGCAGATGATTTTCCCTCAGAAGGCTGTGCTTCTTAAAGCTCGCTCTGGGAGCACAATGTTATGAATTAATGTATTATATTTGGGAAGGGTGATAAGATTTTTTTTTTATATATATAAATGTTGTTGTATTTTTTTTTGAGGAGACTGAGCTTGCATTCCATGAGTGGCAGAGTGGTTAGGAGTGGCAGATTCTAGCGACATTCTGTCTGTTCAGATATGGGCCCATGGTCGAGTGTCCCATATCTTGGGGGGGGGTGTGACGCCTCCCGGCGTTAACAGAATGGTTGCGTGGGACATTGCAGCTCGCTAGCGCTCGCCAGGATGGGGGGATGGGCTACAGTTGTCCTAGAATGATCTGCTTTATTTTATTAGTGTCGTGTTGCCACAGACAGTCTAGAAATGGTCTTTGTTTTGGTCTGTGACCGCGCCTTATATTTTATATTCGCTATAATATAAATGTTGCTTGTGTGGGAGGCGAGCGAGAGAGGGTGAGGGGGTACACCTGGCAGCGGGGTGAGCTATGACGCGGCTCGCTTGGGCGCTGACGGCGTTGGCGGCCGGGTGGTCAACTAGTCCCTGCCCATCGCGGCCTCGTGTTTATTACCAGCTCAGAGCTTGCCTGACACGCGTATCGTCTACATCCTTTGCAATTCTGTCCCCCATACTCGCCACTTTGCATACTATTTCTCTCTCTCGACTTCTCCTTTCTCATTCTCTAATCTTTATTAAACTCAACATCCCTTCTGGTTTCAGCATAGACGTTCACCGTCGACCAGTCGTATTGTACGCGAAGCTCTCAGATATTTCTATATGAGGTATGCGGTTTGGAGAGACGGACTTTTCCGTGTGTGTCCTCTCTCGGGAAGGTTGTAGACCGGTATATGTCTCCCTGGCAAGGTGTTGAGTGATTCTGCTTGGTTATTTAAAGCTAGACTAGGGGTAAGGTTACTGTGTCGTTGTCTCCGATGTGTGCAGTGTTAGCTAAGCCCTGCACGACATCGACAGGTACTGTGGGAGCCTAAGTTGTCTTCGGGTGGGTTTACTTTGCGAGCACAGCGCTGTGGTGTGAGAGGGCCATAGCCTATCCCTCACAACATAGTGCTGCCTCTTTGTGTTGACTTCTGAGGGATCGCCAGGATAGAACTAGGTACTAGAGACCTAGATTTATCAAGAGAGCATCCCCGTCATATAACGTAATCTTCATTATACCACCTTCGGACAACATTAGGCTACGAGCCGCATGCTCACCCATTGTTGCCCTGCCTTGATACCCCAGCTAGACTTTATTAACTGAGCAGACACTGGTTAGAGATAAGCCCCCATTATTATATGTATGCAACATTATTATTCACTGCACTTTTGAGCCGAGGTTGTTGTTGAGTTGCACAACCCTAGTAGGCTGTTGCGTTGTGTCACGAAGCATTTCTTTAGTTGTCGAGCATTACTACCTTTGCGCAGTCTTTATTATTCGCCTGCCTATTATTACTATATGCCCTAGCATTTATTGTGACCCGTATTCTGCATTATAATTGTTCAAGATTCTTTACGAACATCTTCCCAGCATCAGACTTATTTCAGAAGTTTCCAGTTGATGTTGCAAGACTAGCATTGCACTTTCTTTAATACAGGAGTGCCAGTTATTTGAGTATCTACCGTAACGTTAATTAATCACGTTAACTATCTTTTCTTTGTGTAACATAATAGAGTAATCTTTTACTGTTTGAGAATAGGCTGTTTCATTGAGCGTCAGCCTAGTGTGTGTGCACCAGTTACCGAGTCATAGGATACCTCGTTGTCCAGGCACGACTCAGGGCGGTAATGGTGTTTTGTTTTCCAGTGTTTAAGGCAGGGGTTGGACCTAGTGTTACCGTTGTTGCGTTTTGCCATTATCTAGTCCAATGTTGAAGAGCCCTGTGTCTTTGAGAACCTGGATCGTAACACTCTAATGGGATAAAATATAGTTCTATATTTTGTTTATTTTAATAAAAACAAATGAGAGTTGTCTGCCGAGGTGTTTCTGAATATTTTCCAGAATGCCGAGGGTCATTGGAGGACCCTCGAATCGAAATATATCAGATTGCCACGAAAGCGACTTAGAGAAATGTTCGAGAGTATCTCCCCAAAAAATTAACCTCTTATGAGGTTTGTTTCCTGTTGTGAGAAATCTGAACAATATTTTTTCGAGAGAGGTGAATTTTTGGGGATTAACTTCTTATGAAATATTTGAACAATAAATTTTTTCCAGTTGTGAAAAATTTGAACAATTGAACAATATTGTTTTTGGAGAAGTGATTTTTTTTTGGGGGGGGGGGACACTCACGAACATTTCTCGATGTCAGCCTTCGTGGCGATTGGATAGATTTCTATTCGAGAGGCCTCCTAACGACCCTCGGCAGAGGACTCCAAATTTAACCCTAAAAATATTCTGCTATTCAAAAAAAGAGACTGCTGTGAAATATTTTAACAATATTTTTTTAAAGTGAAATACTGGATCGTCTGTGGTTTTTCCTATAAATAAATACATCTATGTGGAAAGTTACAAAAACAAGAAATATAGAGTACTCCAATTTTATTATTAATTTTATTATTCTTATTTGGCAAAAATGTACAAATAATTAATTAAAATAGGGTCGGAGAGGCGAGACAATTTTGCCAACCTTACTTCAAACATCCCTGTAAGGCCATTTACCCGTTACCCCATTAAATACTAATATTTGTGTTTGGTTTGCCGTGTCCCAACACTAAATTTAATCGTTTTGTTTATTTTTGTTCGCCTCCCGATTTGATTTGTACTATCGTTGTATTTCAGTCGTTTTGAATCTAACATAAATCGATTTCTTTCTTTCTAGGTAGAGTTTCATTACATTCCAATCAATTTCCCGTCTCCCTATACCTTTTCGGGGGAATTTACCCATTAAATGCTTCACATCCTCATATATAGTCGGAATCGTTTGAATTGGCAATGATGGCATTTTGAAAATGTTGACAGATCCACGATTTATCAATTTTGAAGTCTTCTTGACGATGGAACTTGTCGATGCTTCTCTGATCGACCCCTCCAGGGCTGCTTGGTTCATCTGCAGCTGTGATCCTGCACTTTCTATGATGGTTGGTGTAACTGGCGAAAAAGGCCCTTGCTCATCCAGAAGAGTCGTTGCCTCACTAATGGACCCCTGGAGAACCGCAGACCTTGATCCACAGACCGAAACTGACAAGGTTGATTCATACCTGAGGAGTAAAAAACAATATTATATACAGTATATATAAAGTTGCCCAGTATATGTTATAATAGTAATTATTATTATTATTATTAGTATTAGTATTAGTATTATTATTATTTATTATTATTATTATTATTTCCAAATTATTATATGATAATTTTATATAGTATTATTATTATTTCAATTAAATTTAAGTAAAGTAATATTTTTTTTTTTTTTTTTTTTTTTTTTTTAAGAGACAATGAACGGAGGAAGGAAAAACACAGGTAAAACAAAAAGGTCCATGTGCCTAAAGGCATCCTCCATTCATAAAATGTTTGTAACAACTGGATTTAAACATTTGTAGATTGTAAGTTTGTGGAAAGCAATTCGAGGGAAGTGAATTCCAAAGAGTAGTAGTTCTAGGGATAAATGAATTTTGATAAGCAGAAGTTCTGCATATTGGAGGAGAAAGTGTAAATTCATGGGCGCTCTCAGCTGCCCTAGTTCTACGGGGAAAGATGTGGAGAGGCGGCACAATTGAAGCAAGTTCCTCGGAACAATTGCTGTGAAAATATCTGTAGAATAATGCAAGGATGCAACGTTTCTTCGTATGGATAATGTAGGAAGGTCCTGTGTGATTGCAGGGTTATTGATTAATCTAATAGCTTTATTTTGAATTTTGTCCAACTGCCTCAATGCAACCACTCCACTTCCACTCCACAGAGGTGAACAGTAATCCATCTGAGAACGCACATGACTTTTATATATTACGGCCAACTGCTCGTCAGTGAAGAATTCTCGAACTCTGTACAGTAGTCCCAGTTTTTTAGAGGCATTCTTAGCAATGCTTCTAACATAATGTGTCCAGCTCAAGTTAGTAGTTAATGTTACACCGAGAATGTCAATACTAGGGGAAGTGGGAATATTTACATCATTAAAAAATATATGAGAGTCAGTGAGATTCTGTCGGTTAGAAAATTGAATGTACTTGGTTTTCTGTGCATTAAAGGAAACTAGATTCTTTTGTCCCCATTCTTCAATTCTAGAAAGGTCCTGGTTCAGAGAAATTGCAGTGCTTATTTTTGAATTTATAAGATCGGGTTGGGTGAAAGAATTGGTAAATGTGAAGGAACTGTGGAGTGTTGAGTCATCTGCATAGGAATGTATTGGATTATGAGTGGTAGATATGAGATCATTGATATGAATGAGGAACAGAGTTGGGGCCAAAACTGATCCCTGGGGAACACCAGCATTTATTGAGTGAAATTGAGAATAAAGGCCATCTACCATTACACATATTTTTCTGTTATGAAGATAAGAAGAAATTAGTGGAACTAATGATGCAAGGCCGTAGTGTGACATCTTCGACAATAAGGATTGATGCCAGACTATCAAATGCCTTTGATATATCCAGTGCTATTGTATGTGTTTCACCATGTTGGTCTGTAGCTTGGTTGATTTGATGCGTAAGAAGGCAAAGAATGTCTGCAGTTGATCGACATCGTCTAAAACCATATTGCCTATCACAGATTAATTTATTATTATCAAGATGCTTAATTATGTGATTATTTAATATAATTTCAAAGACTTTACCAAGAGTGGAAGTTATAGCTATTGGTCTGTAGTTTGATGGATCTGAAGAGGCACCTTTTTTAGGAACTGGATGGATGTTTGCTTCTTTCCAGGGTACTGGGAAGCATGAGGTATGAGTACATAGACGGAAATTTTTTGCCAATACAGGAGCGAGCACCAAGGAGCAATTCTTAAGTACTATTGGAGGAATTTCATGTGGACCAGGAGCCTTATCTACCGAGAGATTCTGCAAAATAGTTTTGACATGTCTGGTGTGGATCTTAAGTGAGGGAATTTCAGGCGAATTAAAATTAAGTACAGGGACATCTTGATTTATTTCATCTAAGGTTGAGTTGGTGGAGAAAATATCCGCAAGAAGGTTAGCTTTACCTCGTGGGTCACTTACAAGATTGCCAGTCGGAGATTTTAATGGTGGAATGGATGAAGCAGTTGTGAAGTTGGATTTGAATGAGTTAAGAGTAGACCAAAATATTTTGTTATCATTTGGATTATTTACACATTGTCCTCCTGAAGTGGTGTCACCTCGCTAACGGATCAGTGCAGCACTGCAGACCGAGATCCACAGCCTGGAACTGAAGATCCGGGTTTTGATGCAGATGACGTACGGTACTCCTGAATTGTAGTCACCTGGCTACCGGATCCTTGTAGCACTGCGGACAGAAAGCCACAGTTAGGAACTGACCGAGTCCCATCATCCAAGGGTACATTACTTAACTGTAGCCTGAAAAGTGTGGGGCAAAAAAATATACATAAGTTGTTATAATGCAAATATAAAGTTAATTGTAGCATGATTTATTAGTATACAATAATTCCCTAAATACACGAAAAGCTAGGATTTTGTTTTCAAATGTTGTGTACTTACCTGGGAGGAACGTATTCTGAAGGACCGGCAAGAGGACAGGCCGCACTCACATCCTGTGAAGGCTTTGAAGGGCGTGACATTCTAGCGTCCTCCCCAGCTCCATTAATGGCAAGCCATGCTTTTTCTTGAAAGAAGATAGATGCCTACTGTTAGTATTCTCACTATATTTCTCCTGAAACAAATTTAACCCTTTATCTGGCAAATGGCCTTACAGGAATATATGAGGTAAGGTAGGATTTTTAATGCAATAACCCCCTGGCATGTGGATTAACTGGCAAAATTATATTACCTTGTGTCTCTCACCTCTCAGACCCCAATTCGAGTAATTATTTGTACATTTTGCTAAATAAAAATAATACAAATGTAAAGTTTCTGTATCAAAGTATTATTCACACTGCAATAATATTTAATAATATTATTGTAATTACATATATTTCAATTAAATGTAAGTAATAAACTTACACATTGTCCTCCGGAAGTGTTTTCACATCGCTAAAGGATCCTTGCAGCACTGCGGACTGAGATCCACAGGCTAGAACTGAAGATCCGTGTTTTGATGCAGATGGTGTATGGTCCTCCTGACTTGTAGTCTCCTCCTGAATTGTAATCACCTCACTAATGGATCCTATCAGCACTGCGGACTGAGATCCACAGTCTGGAACTGACAGAGTCCCATCATCCAAGGGTACATTAGTTGACTGTCGCCTGAAAAGTGTGGGGCAAAAAATATACATAAGTTGTTTTAGGGCAAATATAAAGTTAATTGTAGCATGATTTATTAGTATACGATAATTCCCTAAATACACGAAATACTTTGATTTTTTCTTCAAATTGTGTGCACTTACCTGGGTGGAACGTATCCTGATGGAGCGGGAAGAGGACAGGCCGCACTTACATCCTGTGAAAGCTTTGAAGGGCGTGACTTTCTGGCATCCTCTCCCAGTTCCATTAATGGCAAGCCATGCTGTTTTCTGAAAGTTTATAAAAATGCCGGCTGTTAGTATTCTCACTATATTTCCTCCGAAACAAATTTAATCCTTTAGCGGGCAAATGACCTTTGAGGAAGGTTGGAATTTGAATGCAATATCCCTCTGGCATGTTTACCAACTGGCAAAATTATATTACCGTGTGTCTCTCACTTCTCGGACCCCATTTTAATGCAGTATTTGTATATTTTGCCAAATAAAAATAATAAAATTGTAACTTTTATGTAAGCCTCATTAACACCTACCCTGATGCTGCATCACAACGTAGATCCTTCAGACTGTTTACAACTCTGTTTCCAGTAGTCCTGCGATTTGTGAAGTCGTAGTAATTTCTGCATGTTATCATGCTGCGGCAGGCCAAGGTTGCAAGGGCTTGTCTGTTGGCAAGCGTATCCTCATCTTTGAGGGCAGCTGTGATCTGTGCATGTCGTAGCTTCCGGCTGCCCACTCTCCCAACAATACCTGCCCTCAGTCCCATCTTGGCAATGATTTTCCCTACATTTTCTATTGAGAGTTGAGAGCAACATTGGCCATCAGTGTTGTTGCCTTGCCGATTCACAAAAATCTTACATTTTGGCCTTACACATGTGGCAACTATTGGGCGATAATATTTCATGTACGCCTCAAGAGCAGCTGCCTCTGTATTGCCTAAGTATAAGATGCAGGGGTCTTTGGACCCCATTTTGTGTCGTGCTACCTGTATGCAAGTTACATTTCTGCCATCTTCGACTTCTGTTGATCTTCCCTCGTATTCGCCGATTGTAAATTCAGTAAACTCCTGATTTCTTCGTAGGCATCGAACGGACAGTCTCACAATCAGTGCATCTCGCAAGCTGACATAATCTTGTTTTATAAGTTGCTTTGCTGGTGCACGTCCATCGTGGATTAATGATGCCGCATTGTTTATGGGAATTTCAACAGCATCATTAGTTTCCAGGAGATGTAAATCTTCCATTGCCAAAATCGCGGCCTCATTTTGCTGTTTACGGTGTTCTTTCTGTTCTACCTCTTCCGTGCCAAAGTATTCTGTGGAAGGAAATAGGACATCACACAATAAATAGTTGTACAACTCGTGGAATCACTTTTATAAATATATAAAACGAAAATATGAAACATTCAAATAATTATTCGATAACATTATTAACATTATACTTACTTTTTGCTTTGGCGACAGCTCGCCTGACGGGGCCTAGGAGAGTTTCTGTTACTTGGAATTGTTGATTCTCGGTTTCTTTAAGAAAATTGAGAGCATGCAGACAGGAATCGGTCATCATTCTAAGTGTGCTCGCGGAGAGGGTTTCAGAGCGTGCCATTATTGATCCTCCGGTCATGACAGCTTCCCGGGTGAGCTGAATTATCTTAAGCCCCCCAAAGGGATTTCTCGCAAATTCCTCCTCTGTTCCGCGTGGCCCAAAGAGTGCATCTCTTAGAAGACTGCTTTTTTTCTTGACTGTCACTGTTTTCATCGGTTGGGTGTCCTCTAGGTAATCCTCGTACTCCTTAAAGATTTTTTTTTGACGTGGTCATTCTGGGTGATAGCTATGGTGCCAGCTACTATGGGTACATCCTCAACTTCGGCAGGTGACGTTGCTTTTTTTTCTGCAAAATAGTTCAATGTTCATGTGAAATATGTCTAATTAATGATTCAAAATATATACAATAAAAGTTGTACTGTTTTAGTCGGCATATAATTATTTACAAATGCATTACAATGTTTCTTTACTTTAAAGTTAATTGCTTTTATTGCTTTAATGTTTGGCCTATTATTAAGAAAATAATTGAATTATGGAAAGCAAACCTTACCTACGTGTCTGAGGAGTTCCTGGTATTCCATGTTTTTTTTTTTTTTTTTTTTGGCAGGGACCTTTTCCTAGAGAACCTACTCGCTGCAGCTAAAACATTCTCTCTATCATCGTTAGTTAGGTACGAGTGACAAATGCCCATGTGCTTCCGTAGGTTGACTGATTCGCTGTAGCAACCGGCGACTGGGCATGGTCTGCCAAGTGTCTTTGTTGTCTTGCAGATCACTCTGGGATATTTACGATTTCGGCCTTTGTTTGCATTTAGAAGCTTTCTTGCACACTGCCACTGCAAGAGTGTAGTATTTTTTTCTCGGTCTTTCTTTTTCTTCAGTTCATCTAGTTCAGTGGTTTCTTTTCTATTTCGTGGTCGTATAAACGGTTAATAGTCCGTAAAGTCTTAGTTTTGTGGACACGATCGATCTCCTTGTTCAGTTGTCGTCTATGCTGTAGAGAGAGGTGCTTAGTCGCATTTATTCGGTCATGTAGACTTTGAAGTACCAGCTTTTTTAATTCATCAATCCTCTCTTCTGTTAGTTCTGTGTAGGAAAGGAAAATTCTTTGAAATACTAGATTACTGTACAATTATTAGGAACATAAACATACAACACATCGCAAGTATTACACATGGAAGGAATGTGTAAGAGAGTATGAGTCTGTGGGTTCAAGGATTGTGTGGGTGAGAATGAAAGTAGGAATACAAACGTGGGTGATTGTGTGTGTGTGTATGCCCCGACAGAGGATCACCTTGAAAGCAAGAAAGAGGAGTTCTGGATGAATGCGGAGGCTTGCCTGGAGAAGTTTGACAAGAACGAAAGAATATTTCTGATTGGGGATATGAATGGTAAGGTGGGTGATAGGAAAGTTGAGAGAGTGGTGGGAGGGTGGGGGGTATCATCAGAGGTGAATGGGAATGGTAGTGCACTTGTGGACGTATGTGTGGGGAGGAGGCTGTGGATAGCCAACACCTTCTTTCGACACAGAATGATCCACAGGTACACATGGAAACAGGTGATCATGAAGGATAAGACAGTGGTGGAAAGAAAGTAATTGATTGATTATGTATGTGTCGATGAACGAATGAAGAAATCAGTGATGGATGCTAGGGCGTATAGGGGTATTGGAGGGGGTCTGTCGGATCATTATGTAGTAGTAGCTAAGGTTAGGATACAAAAGAAGTGGGTGAGGAGAGCTGGAGGGAGGCGATAGGAAGGTGGAATGGTGAGGAGGGTGGAGAGGTTACAGGAAGAGGAAATCAGGGAAGAGTACAGGAGAGCATACAGTAGAAAGACGACTAGGTGGGTTCGACCTGGAAGTTATGGCGGAAGTGGAAGAGATGAGCAAGGTGTTTAAGGATGAGATCTGTGCAGCATGTGAGGATGGGTGTGGCGTGAGGAGAAGAGGGAGGGGAGTGAAAGGTACAGCATGGTGGACAGAAGAAGATAAAGATAGCTGTGGAAGAAAAGAAGAAAGCATATAGAGAGTGGATGGTTAGTAGAGGGAATGAAGATTTCGAGAGACAGAAACGAGCGAGGTACGTGGAGAGTAAGAGGGTGGTGAAGAGAGTAGTGAAGGAAAGTAAGAGGAGAGTAGATGAGGAATTTGGAAGGTATCGGAGTGTAAAATGGAGGGAGAGTAAGAAACTGTTCAGGAAAGAAGTCAAGAAAGGTTAGGGAAGGTAGCAAGGGAAACAGTAAGGGTGTGAAAAATAACGGGAGAATGCTAGCCGAGAAGCAAGAGAGAGTCGAAAGATGGAGGGAGTACTTCAATGAGGTGCTAAATGTAAGGAATGAAGAGCCAGCCAACATAGTTGGATATGGTATGACAGGGAGAAGAAGAGAAGTAGTGGAGGAGGAGGTGGGGATCAGGAGGTCAGAAGTGTGGGAAGCCATGACAAGAGTGAAGTTGGGGAAAGCATTAGGAACAGATGGAGTGTGTGGGGAAATGTTGAGATATGGTGGCGAGATAGTGATCGAACGGGTATGGAAAATGTGCAAACTAGCATGGGAGAAGGGGAGTGCACCCGCTGACTGGAAGACTGGCATAATAGTCCCCCTATATAAGGGCAAAGGGGAAAGAGGAGTGTGTGGTAGCCACTGAGGAATATGTCTTCTAAGCGTAGTAGGGAAGGTATACAGTAGGGTAGTGATTGAGAGAGTGAGAGTGAGAGTGGAGAAATGGATAGGCGACGAGCAGGGAGGTTTTCGGAAGGAAAGAGGATGTGTAAATCAGATTTTTACCCTGAATTGTGTTGTGGAGAAATATCTGGAGAAGAAACAAAAGGTGTATGTTGCCTTTATGGACTTGGAGAAGGCCTATGCCAGAGTGGATAGAGAAGGTTTGAGGAAAGTACTTAGAATATACGGAGTAGATGGCAAGTGGCTGAAAGCAGTGCAGGGCATGTATGAGTGTGCAAAGGCGGCAGTACGTGTGGAGAGTGAGCACAGCGAGTTCTTTGACCTGAATGTTGGTTTGAAACAAGGGTGTGTGATGTCCCCGTGGTTGTTTACTGTATATATGGGTGGACTCATGAAAGAAATAATATCAAGAGCAGTGGATGTTGGTGTATCGCTGAAAAGGGAGGGAATTGAGTGGAAGCTACCTATACTGCAGTTTGCGGATGATACAGTTCTGATGAGTGATAATGAATGGGAGTTGCAGGGTCTGGTAAATGAGTTTGGAGCAGTGTGTGAAAAACGGAATTTGAAGGTAAATGCGGGGAAGAGCAAGGTTATGGTCTTCAAAAGGGGTGAAGTCACAGAGTGTGAGGTGAAGCTGAACGGTCAGGCTATGGATATCGTCAACTCTTTTAAGTATCTGGGAAGTGTGTTGAGGAAAGATGGGACTATGGATGAAGAAGTACGGGAGAGGGTACAACAGGGGAAGAGGGTTGTAGGAACGATGAAAGCAGTAACAAGAAATAGGGTGGTCAGTATGGAAGTGAAGAAGTCCTTGCATGACAGTATCGTAATCCCGACGCTGACTTACGGAAGCGAAGCATGGACGTTGGTTGAGAGACTCAGACCAAGAGAGAGAGCAGTGGCAATGAATTACTTAAGAAGTGTGTGCCGAGTTACATGGAGGGATAGGCAGACGAATGAGGAAGTAAGAAGGAGGTGTGGTGTGGAGAGTGCGGCTCACTTCCTCCTAGGTAGGCCGGAGAGGGTAGGCCAGGCACGCCACAAAGTGTTAAATGTCCACCACTGTGCAAAAAATCATAGAAATCCATAGAGTACTTTTCGAACTACGCACCATTTTTCAATTTTTAGCCATATTTCATATTTTGAAAAATAAAATTAAAGTTTTAAACACTCCTATGAGCAGGTTCAAACGTAAAATTATGCAAGATTTGTGCAAGATAAAGCATAGTACGACGAAATGCGAATATGCATAATAAAACACAAAATAAAATAAACAATTATTCTGGGTGAAAATAAAATAAACAATTATTATGGGTGAAAACCAACTGATATAAAAGCTAAAACTATCATTATACGTTTATTTCTATAAAATCCAATATTATTGATATAATATTCTAAATACTGCCATCATGTTCAGTGGAAAATATAGCTATGATTTAGTATGTATGAGAATACAAATTTGTTATTTAGCAAGTTTCTGAAATATCGTGAATGTGGGTGAAAAACGAGCGATACCATTATTGTGTTGGCCGCGGCTAGAGGCTTTTTGGCCCAAGCTGCCTAGTAGGATGGGCGAGCATTTTACTATACTGGGTTTTAACAGGGTAGGCGGGAGGTGGAGAGCGCGGCTCACTTCCTCCTATGTAGGCCGGAGAGGGTAGGCCAGGCACGCCACAAAGTGTTAATGTCCACCACTGTGTAAAAAATCATAAAAAATCCATCGAGTACTTTTCGAATTACGCACCATTTTTCATTGTTTAGCCATATTTCAGATTTTGAAATATAGGATAGGATTAAAGTTTTAAACACTCCTATGAGCAGGTTCAAACGCAACACACTTTACGAAGCATTGGGGGAGGTACATTTTCCCGGTGAGATGCCCTCGAACATAGTACGACAAAATGCGAATATGCAGTATACTTACAACAAAACTGTGTTCGACGGCCGTAATCGCAATAGAGGGAGATGGTGGCAGAAATTTCACCATGGAGGACGATTGGAACACCTCGAAGGTGTGTCCTCGTTGTTAGGTAGATGCTTCCTGTCCGAAGGCCAGTTACTGACTGACCTCAGTGCTGCCGTTTTTCCGCAGTTATTTGATCCGCTGTTTACAATTTGTTTTAAGAAAACGGATATATTGATGGAGTAACTTGGTAAGAATTAGGTGTGCACCTTTTTGTATGTATGTCTGTCAGTTTGTATGTACGTATATGTCTAGGCATGTATGCATTTTATGTATGCATATGTACAGTAGCCCTATGAAGTTCGTAGTCTCAGAAAATATAATTATTAAATTATGCAATTGACCACTTGCGAGTTTCGTTCTATAAGCAAGTTGGAGTTGTAGACATCGATATTTAACGTAATTATACCTGCTAAAATACAGTTATAGTACATTTATAGATACATAAAATCCAATTCAACATACTCTTTTGCCTTCCGAAACCTACATTATTATTGCATTTATGTTTACTATCGATGTCTACAACTCCAACTTCCTTGTAGAACGAAACTCTCAAGTGGTCAATTACATTTCGTTTAAGATTGCTGTAGGAAACATTATCACTTATATGCCGTATGTCTTGATTCATCCTCTTTTTACATTATATATACAGTTCTGTAAATGTAGTTTATACATCAACTGTTGAGCTTCTATTAAATCTAATTAAGATTGTTGGAACTCTGTAAACTGTAGCCAATATTTGGGTATATAACTGTGTAGGTTATATACACCAACAAACACAATATTTGGGTATATAACTGTGTAGGTTGTATACACCAACAAACACAATATTTGGGTATATAACTGTGTAGGTTATATACACCAACAAACACAATATTTGGGTATATAACTGTGTAGGTTATATACACCAACAAACACAATATTTGTGTATATAACTGTGTAGGTTGTATACACCAACAAACACAATATTTGGGTATATAACTGTGTAGGTTATATACACCAACAAACACAATATTTGGGTATATAACTGTGTAGGTTATATACACCAACAAACAAAATTAGTGTCGCCGCTCCAAAATGTCTACTTTAATTTTGTCTATTAGAATAAGACAAATGTACTCCTCGCACACCTGAACAAAGCTTGGATATATAAGCTTTGTTCAGATGTGTTAGGGAATAATGTTATCTTATAACACAAAAGAGAACCCTAAGGTAGAGATTTTGGAGCGGCAAACACTAAATTTGTCCCTGAGTGTACATCTATAGTATGTATGTACACTCATGGACACATGATTTTAACCATCCTGTGAATAAATTACGCAAGTATTAAATTTTGAATCAACCAGTTTATGTATAATCAATATTTTATGCAATTATCAGTTTGTAAATTTATGGAAAAGTAAGTTTTTTTGTTTTTGTATATACTGTATATCATAAAATTTAATTACATAATGACAATCCTAGTATGGTTAAGAACATATATCCGGGACTATACATGTATATATATGTGTTTATAAAAATATATGCTCCCTGTTTGACCACTCAACCTAGACCTTGGTTCTATAGGTAGGCCTAATGATTTCTTGCTCTTAATCACGATTCAAGTTATGTTCACTTATTTTACTAAAGTTGTCTCATCATGTTGTAATATGTGTGTTTTTGCGATTAATTTTAATATAGTGTATTTGTCTTGAATTTTGGCATCAAATATTCAGATTGCAACTGTATTATGTGTTACTAGCTTTCATTGACATTTCATGTACTCTGTGATATGTTTTATAAGTTGCATGTCCGACACCGATAACGCTCCCTAAAGTGTTGGGGATTTACTGAGAGGTAATTATAGACCAACCTTTTAAAAATATTGGAACAGTTTTATGCAATACGTTATTATTATTTGAGATAGGGAAGAAAAGCGCCTAGGAAACAAACCACAGAGATGAGGCCCTACACGCACCAACAACCACTACCACCGCGACACCAAGACAAGAGGGCACAAGCGAGTCCTCACCATGCTTCGCTCGGGTCACCTGCATCACTCAGGCACTTCCCCCGACCCCAGGAAAGAACATACCTGTGAGGACGGCACCTACTGATGATATACCTAACAAAGATAATCCCTCACGACGTCGTAATAAACAAACCGTGCATAAAGATCAACACACCACCGCAGCCGGCCCAGACCCTCCTCCAGGTACAGCCGCCCCTCTAGCCCTGAAATGCCCCACCGAGGAGAACGACGAAAGTGGTAAGACCATCTCAGCCTACCTCATCATCAGTAGAGTTGAACAGATACAATTACCACACCGGTAGGGATAGTATCAAAAGACTTGGGACTATTAACTGAGAAATTGCCTTGAGGGAGTAAGACATTGGTGGAACTACTCGACGCGTTTCTCAAAGGCACCTTGGATTTGCTAGTATTCTTGTTGGACCACACTGGTGACCACCCAACATCTTTACATTGCCTTGGTACAGGATTTACTGTAATTAGAGTATGCAATACCGACAAGCGCTATAGTTCTAGTAAACCTACAAAAATAGTAAGGGTGGTTGGAAGAGCGCAAGACACTGGTGAAACGGCTTCCTTCTCAGTCAAGACTCGTAATGGAGGGTGTAACGACACGTGAAACAACTCCCTACATAAGTCCTGCAATACGAGAGCATAAGACACTGGTGAAACGGCTCGTACTCATTTAACCACAACATCTAACATCAAAGTTCTTTCAGAGATTCCTGTAGGAATTGACGTCAAGGTCAAGGAATCTTAGTGGAGGGCGTAAGACACTGGTGAAACGACTCCCTACTCAAGTCATACGATACGAGAGTGTACTACACTGGTGAAATGGCTCGTATTCGTAAAAGACCTCAACCCCGTAGATCTTCAGAGGACCCCAAGGAAGTCTTCGCCAACTCTGCAGCCGCCACACGGCAGGACCACCACCACGGACCAGGTCGTCACCAGGAATACAATGCAGCCGCATCTCCAAAGACTGTCTGAACCTGCCAAAGTTCTTCCCCTTGAGACGCCTAGTGGATCCTCGATCGTGCTGTTATATTATTACCTATCCATGTCTGATGTAACATTACACTTATAATCATATGTTACTGTGAAATAAGAATAATCTATGTTTGTACTCTGCATTATATTATCCTCTATTGTCTTCGTGCTTGTGTTTGTGTTGGTCTCCTTTTATCCAGTCAAGTAAGAATCTATCTAATTAGTCAATACAATCCCAGTAAAAACCTGATATAACATTATTATTATTATTAAGGTAGTAGTAGTAAACGTACTGTACGTTTTACGTTTTTTACGTTGATATTAGTTAAAGCCAAATAAATTGCCATTTTTAACAAATATGATCAATACCTAAAATACGAGAGAAAACACGAGACTCAGGATATAATAGCGACCAGAGCAAGAAAAAAAGAAAACGGAAAGACCAACAAGAACGGGAAGACGCCAGTAGGAAAGAAGGAAGGACAGAAAGACAGAAAATGGGAGGTCCACAAGAACGAGAAGCAAAACTAGAGCCCCGAGAAATCAGAACCAATGCCATCAGGGAAGTCGACCAAAGCCCTTTAAAGTTGACACCTTAACCCCATACTCCCATTACACGCAGATACCTCGCCTTGGACTACATTGCTGAATGTATGACGTGCCCGGTGAAACCAGCAGAGGGCAGACAGGGTGAAGTCAGAGTAGCTGCCGATTCCTAGGTGCAACGTGATCTGCCCGTACACTGGTCAGTGCAGTCAAACATCATCTAGCCAAATATCCAATCTCCTGGTCTAATTCCAATTGCCTGTACATTGGTCAGTGCAAGAAGATACATATACTTGGAGCTTCCTAAACTGTCCCACTTGCCTAAAGATAGTAAAGGAGGAATTGTATAATAACGACGAGTTCTTAGTACACTTGTCCATACGACTCTAGTTATTGTGCAGATCCTGGGTAATGACTTACTGCCATTATACTGGTCCGAGTAGTCTGTCGAGCCCGGTTATTGAGCTTTAGCTTGCTACCAGTCTAGTCCGTGTAGCCTGCTATAACTCAGTCCCTGGGTAGTGATCCCAACCCTACCGAGAAATTGTTAGGTGGACAGTACACTGGTCCGAGCCGCCTAATAGATTCTCTGGCCATACCCAACTTGGGTATCGATAGTTGTCCAGGCCATAATGACTTCTCCCTTACTCGAGAGAGAAATTGCGTGGTGGACAGTAGGCTACACTGGTTCGCGCTGCCTAGTAAGTTCTCTAACGGTCTAACCCTCCAGGCTTGGTATCACCAGTACACTAGTCCGTATGTAGCCTGAGACTTGAGTGTAGGAGTTGCTAGATTACCAGTACACTGATCCGTGTTCCCTAGTAATTTCTCTGATCCCTCTCCCTTACCTCTCAACACCTGGATGGTAAGGAGCCAACTCACAGCCGTGTCAAGACCTGTTAGAGGACGTTGTTAGAGGACCACCCACCACCCACCCTGACGTTGAAGCCACTACAAGGACGAGCACGAGGAAGATCCGTAGATGTTGGACCACGGCACCAGAACGAAGAACTTAGCTTGCTGAAGGCTGTATAAGTGTATAACAGACCTCCCTTATCACTTGTTAGGCCTCTATAGATGAGGATACAAACCACACATATTTATCGTTATAAAGTAGAATATTTTGTAAATGAACTCTTTGTGAGATCACATATGGTAATATTTCACTTTATAGCCGCACACACCCATACAGTGATACACATAAAATCAACCCCAGTGACACTATCTTTCCACGCCCGTGACCAAATGACTTGTGATTATTTCATTGTGTTTATACTTTCATTTCATGCTAAATTCATTCGAGAAATGCTTCCGTGACATGTCTAAATCTATGTGCGAAGACTTCTAAGTGCGCTTTTTAGGATACCAATATATCCGTGATTAACTCTGATATATGAGACACTCAGTGAATTATTTATATATATTTTGTTGTTGGATTGGGTGGAGGACAAGCACAGGAAAGAGATATGATTCTTTATTCTCTAATCTTTCCAGCTATGTATTACCCATATTCAGAGAGACTGAGAAAGTATCTCTGAAGATGGGTAATACATAGCCCAAAACGTTAGCGAATAAAGAAGCATAACTCTTCCCTGTATTTTTCCTCCACCCAATCCATCTACCTGTCAATATGAATAATTCACATATATTTTGTGTGTAATTTCTATTGCTAATTCAAAGGAGCAGTAAACCTCCAGTCTTAATACTTGCAATTCATCTTAGCTCCGGTGTATATCATATTCTATTCCATATCCATGATTTTGTGTATGGTATTTTATGCCATTATATGTGTGAACCATAAGCCAAGTAAGCCATCATATGGTGTTTTCTATATTGAATATAATACCTATATACAGTATGTACTCCGGTGTTGTCCTTACACCTCTGCATGTATGTGTGTGTCTGTGTGTGAATTCCTTCTCTGCCACACCAGTTAAGTTAGGATCCACCTTTTATCCAGTAAACCCAGCAAAAAGCCTGGTATAACAAAACCCAAATGATGAAATATAGGCTACCTGTGTTTAATATTTACGTAACTATATACAGTACAAGTTCTACCATTTAGGAGTAATGAATACATGGTAATGCTTGCAAATATATACTGTACTATACTGTATACTCAAGCAAAACAATAGTCTATAATTATGTATGTATATATATATATATATTATATGTACTCATATTAACTATAAATCTAGTACATTCTACATTGCACATGTTCCGTCTCTCTCTGATTGTATTTATGACAGCAAAAATAGTATTGTTGAATTAGGAGAGTTCCTTGTTATGCAGTAGTTAATTCACCTTCTTATGAAACTATTAAGGAACTTGTGTAGGGAACTGTAGCCTACAATGTAAGGAGACCGCGAATGTTTCGGTGTCTGTATTATAAATACTTGTATGTCAATATAGTTACAGGTATATTTTATATTTGTTTTGAGTGGCATGGAAACTATATAGGCTACTGTACATTATGTAATGTTGTATTGAACACATAAATGGTACTTAGAACCGTATTAAACATTATATATTAATTTCACTCAGCGCGGAAATTAATATTCCAAATTATTTGGATAATGCGGAAATTCGGAATACAATTTCCGCACTTCGTCTTCCCACACTTTAAATTCCGCGTTTGGTGACGTATTTCCGCATTCTGGCAGCCCTGAGTCTGACCTGAGTCAAGAAATGTTCCCTAATAATAACTAGCATTGTCTCAAAGCACTAGCCGGTAACCTGTACACATAAAAAAAGCACTAGACAATAGCCTTATGAACGAAGCACCTAGACGGTACCCTCTCCAGATGAACGAAACAACCGTGCCCAAATGGAAGACGCACTAGACGGTACCCTGCCATTCTCGAAAACAAAAAATTATATATAACATTTTCCACACATGGAGAGCCAATAATTGAAGTCTCTATTCACAATGCTCCCTAATATTAATATTCCTGACAGGCCAGTTGCAAAATGACTACTATACGAAGCATGACCTAGGTGTATGACGTACTATACGAAGCATGACCTAGGTGTATGACGTACTATACGAAGCATGACCTAGGTGTATGACGTACTATACGAAGCATGGCCTAGGTGTATGACGTACTATACGAAGCATGACCTAGGTGTATGACGTACTATACGAAGCATGACCTAGGTGTATGACGTACTATACGAAGCATGACCTAGGTGTATGACGTACTATACGAAGCATGGCCTAGGTGTATGACGTACTATAAGAAGCATGACCTAGGTGTATGACGTACTATACGAAGCATGACCTAGGTGTATGACGTACTATACGAAGCATGACCTAGGTGTATGACGTACTATGCGAAGCATGGCCTAGGTGTATGACGTACTATACGAAGCATGACCTAGGTGTATGACGTACTATACGAAGCATGACCTAGGTGTATGACGTACTATACGAAGCATGGCCTAGGTGTATGACATACTATACGAAGCATGACCTAGGTGTAACGACGTACTGTACGAAGCATTAATTAGGTGACCAACACACTTTACGAAGCATTGGGGGAGGTACACTCGGCAGCAATTCCGCGTGGGCCACCTAGTCATAGGGTTTGGGTAAATCCGTTGTGTAGTTTGTTCGCTCTGAATATAGTAAGATCTCACACTCCCCTCCCTGAATCAATCAAATATTTTGCCCCATAGATGGCGCAGCTTGATGGGAAGGGAGGGAGCTTGTCGTAGTGTTAAAAGGGTAGGACACAATGGGAGGAGGTGACGTTCTATAACATACAGTGACGAATGTTACAAAAATTATTCTACTTGTTCATACAATAATGTTCCCGAAACTAATTCGTAATGAACAGTAGATTCCCTCTTTCAGTAACTGAAACGTCTCTCTCTCTCTCTCGCTCTCTCTAGGTTATAAGAGGTATACAGAATGTTGAAAGTAACACTTAATATATAAACCTGACACCTCGCGCGATATGACAGTAGGTGCTAGGGTAGTTATTTGTGCATTTCTAGCCCTGGATTCTGACAGAATTCGTTATATTTACAATAAAAATATTTGTTTTCGGTATGCTTTTATTTTACATATGATGTATATGAACCTTCAAGAGTGCTAAAATAAGTGGGAAAAGCATTTGGGTGGTGAAAAACGAAGATATTGGCCACCCGGTCATAATCTCAGGCGAGAGAGAGAGACAGGCAGCCTTCCCCTCTCGCTGTCTGGGAGTCAACTGAGGAGAGCGGGGCGTGTGTGCCGGTGTCTGGGTGTTGCATAACGATCTTTTATGCAACCCACTTGTGCTACATGATCGCGGGAGAGAAAATACCGATAAATGATGATAATAAGAGGAAAAATAGGTGATAATTGAGGAGGGGAGGGAGGGGGGAATAAGGTGGGGAAGGAGGGGAGGGGGGTGGGTGAGATTTACATGGATGAGTACTGGAGGGGAATTATCTCACCTAGAGACAAATTCCTTTGTTTTGATAGGCCCTTTTTTTTTATGGAAGGCTTTTTTTATGGTCCTGCTTCCGTGAGGCCTATCGCGTTCCCTATAGGAAGCCTTCCGTGAGGCCTATCGCGCTTGCCGGGTTAATGAATCACATTATGAAATTTATTCAGCAATATGATGAGAACTTGAGAAGAATATATTTTGAAGTAGCACCACGAAGTAACATTATACTGACGCGGCCATGTATAATTATCCACCTTTCTCTCCCTCTCCGAGCTCGGACTTTTTTCTATCCTCTAGTCTATTTTTTCCCAGCTGAGGGTAAATTGTCATGTTTCTATCTTTGTTACTCGGCTATAAGGTAGATTTTGTAGCGAAAGATGATGTTTATTCTGAAAACTTGGCATTAATATGACACACAGCCATAGTAATTTCATATATTTCCATTAAGTATCGAGAAATCAGCTAATCAGAGATTCAATTTACGATCAGCTGGAAAAAATAGAGTATAGTTGTCACTAAGGGATGGAGGGACGTAAGGGTGGCGAGGTGACTAACAAGGTGGGTGGAGGTGGAGGAGGAGGAGTTGTGGTGGGATTGTTTAGACTGGTGGATGAATGTATAATAACTAAATTTAGGATATTTCAGTGTGTGTGTGTGCGTGCGTGTGTGTGCTTAAAGGGCGATCGGGACACGAATGCATAGAGGTTTTGTGTTCGTGGACGGGTGGAAAATTATAAAGCTAAATTTATTTATGTACTATATATTGTATCTCTTTTTATACTGGCATGGCCTTACTTACTCTTTACTTTGTATTAGTTTTGCACACATTTTCAGCATATTTCACTAATTGGCTTAAATATAATTATTGTAATGCCCTCGAAAATGTCCCGCACCCACAATAATACTAACCCGAGTTGACGTCAGGTATAGCGTAAAATAGTCGTAGATGGTAAGTCCAATAAACTCGTCTCGAGAGACTATCACCGTGGTTCGAAAATAGTCGTAGATGGTAAGTCCAATAAACTCATCTCGAGAGACCATCACCGTGGTTCTTAAAAATCGGACTAAGGTTGCTATACTTTTGTACGTCCGTGGTAGTACAGTGGGTTAGCGCGCGGGCCTGGTGGTGATGGTGGTGCGTCACTAACCAGGGTTCGAACCCCACCCAAGGCATCTCAAAACCTGTGGGTTTTTAGGGGGGTTAAATTCCCTCCAGAGGTTCGTACCCCGCGCCAGGTACCAGGAAAGGTTGATCCTAAAGGTAGCATGGGGATAATTCCCATTCCTATTTAACCTGGAAAAACCTAGCATTTCATTGGTGGCAGCGGTGGGATCGTGACCAGGTAGCTACGTGGAGCACCCGTCACGCGAACCCTATACCAAGAATTGAGATGGCTAAGGTAAAAAGGCTACGATACCCTACGACCTTACGAGGCTAGGGACTAGCCTAACTAAAAAGGAATGTGGTGTAATGCCCTCGAAAATGTCCCGCACCCACAATAATACTAACCCGAGTTGACGTCAGGTATAGCGTAAAATAGTCGTAGATGGTAAGTCCAATAAACTCGTCTCGAGAGACTATCACCGTGGTTCGAAAATAGTCGTAGATGGTAAGTCCAATAAACTCATCTCGAGAGACCATCACCGTGGTTCTTAAAATCGGACTAAGGTTGCTATACTTTTGTACGTCCGTGGTAGTACAGTGGGTTAGCGCGCGGGCCTGGTGGTGATGGTGGTGCGTCACTAACCAGGGTTCGAACCCCACCCAAGGCATCTCAAAACCTGTGGGTTTTTAGGGGGGTTAAATTCCCTCCAGAGGTTCGTACCCCGCGCCAGGTACCAGGAAAGGTTGATCCTAAAGGTAGCCTGGGGATAATTCCCATTCCTATTTAACCTGGAAAAACATAGCATTTCAATTATGTTTATATGAATGATGCATTAGGATCCCTTTGGACGATCCCCTGTTCGCTTGTTTATGCTTCCTCTTACAACTTCGGTTAATCATTGCACACAAATCTTGATGTCATATCATATTTCGTGAACTGCTAATCTGATTTATCTATCTATATATATATCCATCTATTGCCAGACAACCTTATCTCCCGAGAAGAGGTGGACGTGAAAGTATCACCTTCATAAGCCGAGGTAACTCATTCGATTATCTAGCTTTTTTTCAATTAATTTCAAAATAAATGTGTAGCTTGATCATACAAGATTATTGCGTAATGCAATATAACAATGACAAATATTAATTGTCCTGTTGATAAACATTATGTTTGCGGTAATATGAACAATTGATAAAGGTATACTCAATTAACTTCAGTCATTATATTTATTTAATTGATATTTATTAGACAGTCATAGTAAAGTAAATAGATCTAGGAAATAATGTGTTGGGGAAAAAATGGATTGCAATTCTCGAGGGTAATTTACTCTAGGTAAATATTTCCCCTGTATCACATTATCTTATATTATCAGACTTGGCAATATGTAACAAACCACATGCAAAGAGTATAACATATCAGTATAAATAACTATATGTGTGGAATAATATTATCTGTGTATACCCTGGTCTATTTGTGATATCTAATAACCTGAGTTTACATGTAGTTACTCATAGTCTCACTGTTACCAAGGTAATGCACAAATTATTTATCAATACCATATTTACTATATAAATCGATTAACACAGTGCAACTTCTCTCTCTCTCTCTCTCTCTCTGAGAAACCAGACTTGGCTCTTCCGTGATACCAACAGATTTTTCATATACTTTAGTAATTATTTTATTTATTGTTTCTAGGTTAGCACACATCAATTATTATCATTCGTCTATAGAGCAAGTTAATCAGAAAGAATTAGATTGGTACTGTAGCTGAATAGTTAAGGTCATAGAATTTACCCTGATACATGTTGGTAAGCCTGTCGAGTAGGACGTGTGTATTTTCAGCAGAAGTTTTGGTAAGGAGCTCTTTATGAAGATCCATACTAATTTCAACCTAATGTCAGAGAGCAATAAAGGTGAAACGAGACTCAAACTATCCCTTTGGGGGAGGGAAGGGGTAGTTTACCCTGATGCACAGGAAAATCGACTTTAAATCGCCATAAACAGACAGGAATTTTGTATCTAAGTTTAAACACTCTTGCCAGCTACTCTAAATATACTGATATTCCTGAGGGAAATGCTTTATCAACAAATTTGCCTCGATGTAAATTAATTGTCAAATATATAAATCAGACATACCATACCTCTACCATTTGGCTTAATGTATCAATGTGATCATATGCAATGTTTTCTTTCTGGCCACAGGTAATTTAGAATCTTGATAATGATATTACCAATCTTAATGAATCCTGATCAATGTAATCAATATCCCACCGAATCAGTATTAACTGGGACTCTCATGCTTGAGGTAAGTCATCCACAGATCGACATATTTTGACACTAGTTTGTAGTTTGCTAACAAAAGGTGTATGTTATATATTATATAGTATGACCTGTACTATTATGTTATTCATACCAATAAAGTGGGTGGAGAGAGAGAGAGAGAGAGAGTGACGTTTCAGTTACTGAAAGAGGGAATCTAATGTTCATTACGAATTAGTTTCGGGAACATTATTTTATGAACAAGTAAAAGTAAATAAGTTTAACATTCGTCACTGTATGTTACAGAACGTCACCTCCTCCCATTGTGTCCTACCCTTTTAACACTACGACAAGCTCCCTCCCTTCCCATCAAGCTGCGCCATCTATGGGGCAAAATCTTCGATTGATTCAGGGAGGGGAGTGTGAGATCTTACTATATTCAGAGCGAACAAACTACACAACGGATTTACCCAAACCCTATGACTAGGTGGCCCACGCGGAATTGCGGCCGAGTGTACATTTTCCTGTCAAATGCCCTCGAACATTTCCTCAGCCGTCATCGAGAAATGATGGAGAGTCGCTCTTCGAAAAATTTAGCTTTTTCAGAAAAAAGATTGTTTGTAATTTGTCCACGACGAAATGTTTCACACACACAAATTTAGACCATCCGGAAAAAAGGTTCACCGCCGACTCAAGTTGAATAGCAGAATTTATTTTTGGTGAGTCGTCTGCCTGGGGTTGTCGGAGCTCTCGAATCGAAGTATTTCCGATCGCTCCCAAAGCCCACCAACTCACGTTGGACAGCAGAAGATCGCCTACATTTTTGTGTGAAAAATCACATGCTTTTACAAGAAAGCTAATTTTGTCGTTATTTTTCAACATTTATCGATGTAATATACGAGGCATGGCCTCGTTTAACGACGCAATCGAAGCATCGCATCGGTGAACGACACAAAATACGAAGCATCGCCTCGGTAAACGATGCAATATACGAAGCATCGCCTCGATAAACGACGCAATATACGAAGCATAGCCTCGGTGAGCATGTTAAAATTTTCACAACTGGAAATCAACTATGATTGCTTCTATCAAAAAATCATACTCTGAGTACGGAATACTTAAAATCCCGCCAGTGGCGGGAGAATCGCCGGCACCACTCGCCGGTAAAATGAACAAAAAATACAATTCTCCCTACCAATAAATGCCTACAATGGCCGATAGAGGCGCTGAACGCAAGGTTTACCGCGACGCCTTAAGGGAAATGGGCGACATCGCGGAGCTATCCACCCTCCCTCTCCTTCAACAATTCTATAATATATGCAGTTAATCGAAATTTCTGTAGCTGACACATACTTTGGTCTATGCATACTTTTATTTTATTTGTTTTATATATTATTAAATCACCCATATTCATAAATAATGTATATTTACAATACAAAGTCAGCAGGTATTTTCCCGCCAATTTTGTTATGATAATTAATCAGCTTATATGTTTGTAGTCAGTATCAGCTGCATATGGACTTTCCCTTATCATATATCATATACTGTACAATAAAAACTTGTAGAATCACACACAAATTTAGATAAACTGTGCATATCCTAGGTCTTGGGTATAGTGATGTCTACAGTCATAGCTCTGGCGCTAGTTCAGAAGCATCCACCAGAGGTCTCAAAGGAATTGTTGGTAAGGATAATTATTGTTTGTTGTTTTCATTATATTACAGAATAAAAATACATTATTTTTCACACACAAGAAAAATATTCACACTCAAAATATTAGATGGATGCAAAACCTCAGGTCGGCCATCGTGGAATACGGTACCCCAGTCAGACGACTCACCAAAAATATCTTCTCTCCTAAATTTTTGTGGGTGAAAGATGTCGTGGAAAAATAATTGACATCTCGATTTCTTTAACAGGACAGCGTGAGTGCGCTCATTGCTGCTGGTTATGGGCAAGACGTTAGCTAAAAAATCTTTGACTCAGAGAGAGAGAGAGAGAGAGACAGACACATCTTCTTTTCTCTCCTAAATTTTTGTGGGTGAAAGATGTGGAAAAATAATTGACAACTCTATTTCTTTAAATTTTTCACACACACACAAATTTAGACCCTCCCGAAGAAAAAAGGTTCACCGCCAACTCAAGTCGTATAGCAGAATTTATTTTTGGTGAGTCGTCTGACTGGGGTGGTCGTAGCTCTCGGATTGAAGTATTTCCGATCGCTCCCAATTCTACCAACTCACGTTGGACAGCAGAAGATCGCCTAAAGATATGTGTGTTAAAATCACGACAGCGACCCGTACAGCGGCGACGCCGCAGCAGCCCGGCCAGGTAGTCTCTCTCTAGGTTGAGCAGCCTGGCCAGGTAGTCGCCTCTCTGGGTGGAGCAGCCCGGCCAGGTAGTCTCTCTCTGGGTATCTTTGACAACAGTCGACTAAGCACCTCTCAATCCCCTCCATCAGATCCTCCACTTTCTTAACTTTAGGATCAAGTGACCTAAAATTAAGGGGAGTAACTGGTACTGTGGTGCTTCGTACTTATAATTCGTCGTATAGCTAGGTCATGCTTCGTATGATGTAAATCGGAAAATAAAATGGAATTTTTCATGTTTTTCTTTTATTTGTCTTAGTTTTTACAATTTCTTCTCTCCTAAATTTTTGTGGGTGAAAGATCGTTTCATAACCCAATCGAGGGGCCGAAAACGATCTCGTATGTGGTAGCGCTGGCACAGGTGCACCAACACAGACAACACGGCGCAGCAAGCACACAGAATACGGTACCCCAGTCAGACGACTCACCAAAAATATCTTCTCTCCTAAATTTTTGTGGGTGAAAGATGTCGTGGACAAATAATTGACAACTCGATTTCTTTACCAGGACAGCATGAGCGCGCTCATTGCTGCTGAGTATGGGCAAGACGTTAGCTAAAAAATCTTTGACTCAGAGAGAGAGAGAGAGAGAGAGACAGACACAGTGTAGAGAGAGAGAGAGTTACACACTCTCCTCTCGCTGTCACGCTTCGTATAATGTCGTATAGCTATGTCATGCTTCGTTTAATGCATCGTATACTGTACTAGGGCATGCTTCGTATAATGTGTCGTACCTCAGTCAGACGACTCACCAAATAACCCACAAATCTCTCTGGGTGGAGCAGCCCGGCCAGGTCTCCTAAAAATTGTCTCTCCTTAATTTTTGTGGGTGAATGATGTCGTGGCAAAATAATTGACAACTCGATTTCTTTAACAGGACAGCGTGAGCGCACTCATTGCTGCTGATTATGGGCAAGACGTGAGCTAAAATATCTTTGACTCAGAGAGAGAGAGAGAGAGAGACAGACACCGTGTGTGAGAGAGAGAGAGTTACACTCTCCTCCGCTGTCACGCTTCGTATAATGCGTCGTATAGCTAGGTCATGCTTCGTTTAATGCGTCATATACTTTCCTACGGCATGCTTCGTATATGTGTCGTACCCCAGTCAGACGACTCACCAAAAAATCTCTCTGGGTGGAGCAGCCCGGCCAGGTAGTCTCTCCTAAAAATTGTCTCTCCTAAATGTTTTCTCTCCTTAATTTTTGTGGGTGAAAGATGTCGTGGCAAAATTGACAACTCGATTTCTTTAACAGGACAGCGTGAGCGCGCTCATTGTACTTTTATGGGCAAGACGTTAGGTAAAAAATATTGGATTCAGAGAGAGAGAGAGAGAGAGACAGACACATCTTCTTTTCTCTCCTAAATTTTTGTGGGTGAAAGATGTCGTGGAAAAATAATTGACAACTCGATTTCTTTTAATTTTTCACACACACAAATATAGACCCTCCCAAAGAAAAAAGGTTCACCGCCAACTCAAGTCGTATAGCAGAATTTATTTTTGGTGAGTCGTCTGACTGGGGTGGTCGTAGCTCTCTGATCGAAGTATTTCCGATCGCTCCCAATTCCACCAACTCACGTTGGACAGCAGAAGATCGCCTAAATATATGTGTGTTAAAATCACGACAGGGACCCGTACAGAGGCGCCGCCGCAGCAGCCCGGCCAGTTAGTCTCTCTCTAGGTGGAGCAGCCCGGCCAGGTAGTCGCCGCTCTGGGTGGAGTAGCCCGGTAGTCTCTCTCTGGGTATCTTTGACAACAGCCGACTAAGCACCTCTCAATCCCCTCCCATCAGATCCTCCACTTTCTTAACTTTAGGATCAAGTGACCTAAAATTAATGGGAGTAACTGGTACTGTGGTGCTTCGTACTTATAATTCGTCGTATAGCTAGGTCATGCTTCGTATAATGTAAATCGGAAAATAAAATGGAATTTTTCATGTTTTTCTTTTATTTGTCTTAGTTTTTACAATTTCTTCTCTCCTAAATTTTGTGGGTGAAAGATCGTTTCAAAACCCAATCGAGGGGCCGAATACGGTCTCGTATGTGGTAGCGCTGACACAGGTGCACCAACACAGGCAACACGGCACAGAAAGCACACAGAATACGGCGGCGGTGGCTGTGGTCCGACGACGTACACACTCTCTCTCTCGCTGTCACGCTTCGTATAATGCGTCGTATAGCTAGGTCATGCTTCGTTTAATGCGTCGTATACTGTCCTACGTCATGCTTCGTATAATGTGTCGTACCCCAGTCAGACGACTCACCTAAAATGTCTTCTCTCCTAAATTTTTGTGGGTGACAGATCGTTTCATAACCCAATCGAGGGGCCGAAAACGATCTCGTATGTGGTAGCGCTGGCACAGGTGCACCAACACAGGCAACACGGCGCAGCAAGCACACAGAATACGGTACCCCAGTCAGACGACTCACCAAAAATATCTTCTCTCCTAAATTTTTGTGGGTGAAAGATGTCGTGGACAAATAATTGACAACTCGATTTCTTTACCAGGACAGCATGAGCGCGCTCATTGCTGCTGAGTATGGGCAAGACGTTAGCTAAAAAATCTTTGACTCAGAGAGAGAGAGAGAGAGAGAGAGACAGACACAGTGTGTGTGAGAGAGAGAGAGTTACACACTCTCCCTCTCGCTGTCACGCTTCGTATAATGCGTCGTATAGCTATGTCATGCTTCGTTTAATGCATCGTATACTGTACTAGGGCATGCTTCGTATAATGTGTCGTACCCTCAGTCAGACGACTCACCAAAAATAATCCCACAAAAATCTCTCTGGGTGGAGCAGCCCGGCCAGGTAGTCTCTCCTAAAAATTGTCTCTCCTAATTTTTTTCTCTCCTTAATTTTTGTGGGTGAATGATGTCGTGGCAAAATAATTGACAACTCGATTTCTTTAACAGGACAGCGTGAGCGCACTCATTGCTGCTGATTATGGGCAAGACGTGAGCTAAAATATCTTTGACTCAGAGAGAGAGAGAGAGAGAGACAGACAGACACCGTGTGTGTGAGAGAGAGAGAGTTACACACTCTCCCTCTCGCTGTCACGCTTCGTATAATGCGTCGTATAGCTAGGTCATGCTTCGTTTAATGCGTCATATACTTTCCTACGGCATGCTTCGTATAATGTGTCATACCCCCAGTCAGACGACTCACCAAAAATAATCCCACAAAAATCTCTCTGGGTGGAGCAGCCCGGCCAGGTAGTCTCTCCTAAAAATTGTCTCTCCTAAATGTTTTCTCTCCTTAATTTTTGTGGGTGAAAGATGTCGTGGCAAAATAATTGACAACTCGATTTCTTTAACAGGACAGCGTGAGCGCGCTCATTGCTACTGGTTATGGGCAAGACGTTAGGTAAAAAATATTGGATTCAGAGAGAGAGAGAGAGAGAGAGACAGACACATCTTCTTTTCTCTCCTAAATTTTTGTGGGTGAAAGATGTCGTGGAAAAATAATTGACAACTCGATTTCTTTTAATTTTTCACACACACAAATATAGACCCTCCCAAAGAAAAAAGGTTCACCGCCAACTCAAGTCGTATAGCAGAATTTATTTTTGGTGAGTCGTCTGACTGGGGTGGTCGTAGCTCTCTGATCGAAGTATTTCCGATCGCTCCCAATTCCACCAACTCACGTTGGACAGCAGAAGATCGCCTAAATATATGTGTGTTAAAATCACGACAGGGACCCGTACAGTGGCGCCGCCGCAGCAGCCCGGCCAGTTAGTCTCTCTCTAGGTGGAGCAGCCCGGCCAGGTAGTCGCCTCTCTGGGTGGAGTAGCCCGGCCAGGTAGTCTCTCTCTGGGTATCTTTGACAACAGCCGACTAAGCACCTCTCAATCCCCTCCCATCAGATCCTCCACTTTCTTAACTTTAGGATCAAGTGACCTAAAATTAATGGGAGTAACTGGTACTGTGGTGCTTCGTACTTATAATTCGTCGTATAGCTAGGTCATGCTTCGTATAATGTAAATCGGAAAATAAAATGGAATTTTTCATGTTTTTCTTTTATTTGTCTTAGTTTTTACAATTTCTTCTCTCCTAAATTTTTGTGGGTGAAAGATCGTTTCAAAACCCAATCGAGGGGCCGAATACGGTCTCGTATGTGGTAGCGCTGACACAGGTGCACCAACACAGGCAACACGGCACAGAAAGCACACAGAATACGGCGGCGGTGGCTGTGGTCCGACGACGTACACACTCTCTCTCTCGCTGTCACGCTTCGTATAATGCGTCGTATAGCTAGGTCATGCTTCGTTTAATGCGTCGTATACTGTCCTACGTCATGCTTCGTATAATGTGTCGTACCCCAGTCAGACGACTCACCTAAAATGTCTTCTCTCCTAAATTTTTGTGGGTGACAGATCGTTTCATAACCCAATCGAGGGGCCGAATACGGTCTCGTATGTGGTAGCGCTGGCACAGGTGCGCCAACACAGGCAACGCGGCGCAGCAAGCACACAGAATAAGGTACCCCAGTCAGACGACTCACCAAAAATATCTTCTCTCCTAAATTTTTGTGGGTGAAAGATGTCGTGGAAAAATAATTGACAACTCGATTTCTTTAACAGGACAGCGTGAGCGCGCTCATTGCTGCTGATTATGGGCAAGACGTTAGCTAAAATATCTTTGACTCAGAGAGAGAGAGAGAGAGAGACAGACACAGTGTGTGAGAGAGAGAGAGAGTTACACACTCTCCCTCTCCCTGTCACGCTTCGTATAATGCGTCGTATAGCTAGGTCATGCTTCGTTTAATGCGTCGTATACTGTCCTAGGTCATGCTTCGTAATATGTGTCGTACCCCCAGTCAAGCGACTCACCAAAAATAATCCCACAAAATCTCTCTGGGTGGAGCAGCCCGGCCAGGTAGTCTCTCCTAAAATTTTTGTCTCCTAAATATTTTCTCTCCTAAATTTTTGTGGGTGAAAGATGTCGTGGCAAAATAATTGACAACTCGATTTCTTTAACAGGACAGCGTGAGCGCGCTCATTGCTGCTGATTATGGGCAAGACGTTAGCTAAAAAATCTTTGACTCAGAGAGAGAGAGAGAGACAGACACATCTTCTTTTCTCTCCTAAATTTTTGTGGGTGAAAGATGTCGTGGAAAAATAATTGACAACTCGATTTCTTTAAATTTTTCACACACACAAATTTAGACCCTCCCGAAGAAAAAGGTCCACCGCCAACTCAAGTCGTATAGCAGAAGATCGCCTAAAGATATGTGTGTTAAAATCACGACAGGGACCAGTACAACGGCGATGCCGCAGCAGCCCGGCCAGGTAGTCTCTCTCTAGGTGGAGCAGCCCGGCCAGGTAGTCGCCTCTCTGGGTGGAGCAGCCCGGCCAGGTAGTCCCTCTCTGGGTATCTTTGACAACAGCCGACTAAGCACCTCTCAATCCCCTCCCATCAGATCCTCCACTTTCTTAACTTTAGGGTCAAGTGACATAAAATTAATGGGAGTAACTGGTACTGTGGTGCTTCGTACTTATACTTCGTCGTATAGCTAGGTCATGCTTCGTATTATGTAAATCGGAAAATAAAATGGAATTTTTCATGTTTTTCTTTTATTTGTCCTAGTTTTTACAATTTCTTCTCTCCTAAATTTTTGTGGGTGAAAGATCGTAAAATAACCCTATCGAGGGGCCGAATACGGTCTCGTATGTGGTAGCGCTTGCACAGGTGGACCAACACAGGTAACACGGCGCAGCAACCACACAGAATACGGTACCCCAGTCAGACGACTCACCAAAAATATCTTCTCTCCTAAATTTTTGTGGGTGGAAGATGTCGTGGAAAAATAATTGACAACTCGATTTCTTTAACAGGACAACGTGAGCGCGCTCATTGCTGCTGATTATGGGCAAGATGTTAGCTAAAATATCTTTGACTCAGAGAGAGAGAGAGAGAGAGTGAGACAGACACAGTGTGTGAGAGAGAGAGAGAGAATTACACACTCTCCCTCTCGCTATCACGCTTCGTATAATGCGTCGTATAGCTAGGTCATGCTTCGTTTAATGCGTCGTATACTGTCCTAGGGTATGCTTCGTATAATGTGTCGTACCCCCAGTCAGACGACTCACCAAAAATAATCCCACAAAAATCTTTCTGGGTGGAGCAGCCCGGCCAGGTAGTCTCTCCTAAATTTTTTCTCTCTTAAATGTTTGTGGGTGAAAGATGTCGTGGCAAAATAATTGACAACTCGATTTCTTTAACAGGACAGCGTGAGCGCGCTCATTGCTGCTGATTATGGGCAAGACGTTAGCTAAAAAATCTTTGACTCAGAGAGAGACAGACACATCTTCTTTTCTCTCCTAAACTTTTGTGGGTGAAAGATGTCGTGGAAAAATAATTGACAACTCAATTTCTTTAAATTTTTCACACACACACAAATTTAGACCCTCCCGAAGAAAAAAGGTTCACCGCCAACTCAAGTCGTATAACAGAATTTATTTTTGGTGAGTCGTCTGACTGGGGTGGTCGTAGCTCTCGGATTGGAGTATTTCCGATCGCTCCCAATTCCACCACTCACGTTGGACAGCAGAAGATCGCCTAAAGATATGTGTGTTAAAATCACGACAGGGACCCGTACAGTGGCGACGCCGCAGCAGCCCGGCCAGGTAGTCTCTCTCTAGGTGGAGCAGCCCTGCCAGGTAGTCTCTCTCTGGGTATCTTTGACAACAGTCGATTAAGCACCTCTCAATCCCCTCCCATCAGATCCTCCACTTTCTTAACTTTAGGATCAAGTGACCTAAAATTAATGGGAGTAACTGGTACTGTGGTGCTTCGTACTTATAATTCGTCGTATAGCTAGGTCATGCTTCGTATGATGTAAATCGGAAAATAAAATGGAATTTTTCATGTTTTTCTTTTATTTGTCTTAGTTTTTACAATTTCTTCTCTCCTAAATTGTTGTGGGTGAAAGATCGTTTCATAACCCAATCGAGGGGCCGAAAACGGTCTTGTATGTGGTAGCGCTGGCACAGGTGCACCAACACAGGCAACACGGCGCAGCAAGCACACAGAATACGGTACCTCAGTAAGACGACTCACCAAAAATATCTTCTCTCCTAAATTTTTGTGGGTGAAAGATGTCGTGGAAAAATAATTGACAACTCTATTTCTTTAACAGGACAGCGTGAGCGCGCTCATTGCTGCTGAGTATGGGCATGACGTTAGCTAAAAAATCTTTGACTCAGAGAGAGAGAGAGAGAGAGACAGACACAGTGTGTGTGAGAGAGAGAGAGTTACACACTTTCCCTCTCGCTGTCACGCTTCGTATAATGTGTCGTATAGCTATGTCATGCTTCGTTTAATGCGTCGTATACTGTACTAGGGCATGCTTCGTATAATGTGTCGTACCCTCAGTCAGACAACTCACCAAAAATAATGCCACAAAAATCTCTCTGGGTGGAGCAGCCTGGCCAGGTAGTCTCTCCTAAAAAAATTATCTCCTAAATTTTTGTGGGTGAAACATGTGGCAAAATAATTGACAACTCAATTTCTTTGACAGGACAGCGTGAGCGTGCTCATTGCTGCTGATTATGGGCAAGACGTTAGCTAAAAAATCTTTGATTCAGAGAGAGAGAGACAGACAGACACATCTTCTTTTCTCTCCTAAATTTTTGTGGGTGAAAGATGTCGTGGAAAAATATTTGACAACTCGATTTCTTTAAATTTTTCACACACACAAATTTAGACCCTCCCGAAGAAAAAAGGTTCACCGCCAACTCAAGTCCTATAGCAGAAGATCGCCTAAAGATATGTGTGTTAAAATCACGACAGGGACCCGTACAGTGGCGACACCGCAGCAGCCCGGCCAGGTAGTCTCTCTCTAGGTGGAGATGCCCGGCCAGGTAGTCTCTCTCTGGGTATCTTTGACAACAGCCGACTAAGCACCTCTCAATCCCCTCCCATCAGATCCTCCACTTTCTTAACTTTAGGATCAAGTTACCTAAAATTAATGGGAGTAACTGGTACTGTGGTGCTTCGTACTTATAATTCGTCGTATAGCTAGGTCATGCTTCGTATAATGTAAATCGGAAAATAAAATGGAATTTTTCATGTTTTTCTTTTATTTGTCCTAGTTTTTACAATTTCTTCTCTCCTAAATTTTTGTGGGTGAAAGATCGTTTCATAACCCAATCGAGGGGCCGAATACGGTCTCGTATGTGGTAGCGCTGGCACAGGTACACCAACACAGGCAACACGGCGCAGCAAGCACACAGAATACGGTACCCCAGTCAGACGACTCACCAAAAATATCTTCTCTCCTAAATTTTTGTGGGTGAAAGATGTCGTGGAAAAATAATTGACAACTCAATTTCTTTAACAGGACAGCATGAGCGCGCTCATTGCTGCTGATTATGGGCAAGACGTTAGCTAAAAAATCTTTGACTCAGAGAGAGAGAGAGAGAGAGACAGACAGACACAGTGTGTGAAAGAGAGAGAGAGTTACACAGTTTCCCTCTCGCTGTCACGCTTCGTATAATGAGTCGTATAGCTAGGTCATGCTTCGTTTAATGCGTCGTATACTGTCCTAGGGCATGCTTCGTATAATGTGTCGTACCCCCGGTCATACGACTCACCAAAAATAATCCCACAAAAATATCTCTGGGTGGAGCAGCCCGGCCAGGTAGTCTCTCCTAAAAAAATTCTCTCCTAAATTTTTGTGGGTGAAAGATTCCGTGGTAAAATAATTGGCAACTCGATTTATTTAACAGTACAGCGTGAGCGTGCTCATTGCTGCTGATTATGGGAAAGACGTTAGCTAAAAAATCTTTGACTCAGAGAGAGAGAGAGAGAGAGAGAGACAAACACAGTGTGTGAGAGAGAGAGAGAGTTACACACTCTCCCTCTCGGTGTCACGCTTCGTATAATGCGTCGTATAGCTATGTCATGCATCGTTTAATGCATCGTATACTGTCCTAGGGCATGCTTCGTATAATGTGTCGTACCCCCAGTCAGACGACTCACCAAAAATAATCCCACAAAAATCTCTCTGGGTGGAGCAGCCCGGCCAGGTAGTCTCTCCTAAAAAATTTCTCTCCTAAATTTTTGTGGGTGAAAGATTCCGTGGTAAAATAATTGGCAACTCGATTTATTTAACAGTACAGCGTGAGCGTGCTCATTGCTGCTGATTATGGGCAAGACGTTAGCTAAAAAATCTTTGACTCAGAGAGAAAGAGAGAGACAGACACATCTTCTTTTCTCTCCTAAATTTTTGTGGGTGAAAGATGTCGTTGAAAAATAATTGACAACTCGATTTCTTTAAATTTTTCACACACACAAATTTAGACCCTCCCGAAGAAAAAAGGTTCACCGCCAACTCAAGTCGTATAGCAGAATTTATTTTTGGTGAGTCGTCTGACTGGGATGGTCGTAGCTCTCGGATCGAAGTATTTCCGATCGCTCCCAATTCCACCAACTCACGTTGGACAGCAAAAGATCGCCTAAAGATTTCTGTATTAAAATCACGACAGGGACCCGTACAGCAGCGACGCCGCAGCAGCCCGGCCAGGTAGTCTCTCTCTAGGTGGAGCAGCCCGGCCAGGTAGTCTCTCTCTGGGTAGAGCAACCCGGCCAGGTAGTCTCTCTCTCTGGGTGGAGCAGCCCGGCCAGGTTTCCTCTCTCTGGGTGGAGCAGCCCGGCCAGGTAGTCTCTCTCTGGGTATCTTTGACAACAGCCGACTAAGCACCTCTCAATCCCCTCCCATCAGATCATCGTTATCGACCATGGCGTCAAAGTCTACCACAGTACCAGTTACTCCCATTAATTTTAGGTCACTTGATCCTAAGGTTAAGAAAGTCCTGCCCAGATACGAGTCCCAAGTTTGTATGGCTGATAATGGTGGTTAGTCTTATGAGTTCAGCAAAAAAATAATTACACAAGGAAGTCTAGGGAAATTCAAGTTAGTAAGGCACTAAGGCAGTGTGCCGTCTAGTGCTTAGTGCAGCGGCTAGTTTTCAGGGCGAAATTGGCAGAAATAGGACTAGCATTTCCGGAACTTTGCATTAGGAGTAGTTTTTGTTCTCGTGTCTCCTAAATTTTTGTGGGTGAAAGATGTCGTGGAAAAATAATTGACAACTTGATTTATGTAACAGGACAGCGTGAGCGCGCTCATTGCTGCTGATTATGGGCAAGACGTTAGCTAACAAATCTTTGACTCAGAGAGAGAGAGAGAGAGAGAGAAAGAGACAGACACAGTGAGTGTATGTGGAAGAGAGAGAGAGAGACAGACATTTGTACAAATTAAAACTGTTTAAAATTTATATTTTATTATATCCTTTTTGGGGGTTATATATTGGTTATTTGCTAAGTAGTCACCTATATCCTCCACTTTCTTAACTTTAGGATCAAGTGACCTAAAATTAATGGGAGTAACTGGTACTGTGGTGCTTCGTACTTATAATTCGTCGTATAGCTAGGTCATGCTTAGTATAATGTAAATCGGAAAATACAATGGAATTTTTCATGTTTTTCTTTAATTTGTCCTAGTTTTTACAATTTCTTCTCTCCTAAATTTTTGTGGGTGAAAGATCGTTTCATAACCCAATCGAGGGGCCGAATACTGTCTCGTATGTGGTAGCGCTGGCACAAGTGCACCAACACAGGAAACACGGCGCAGCAAGCACACAGAATACGGCGGCGGTGGTTGTGACTCGGGCGGAGCACACAGGAGAAGCGGAGCTCTAGACGGTGCAGGGTGCGGCCAGGTAGTCTCTCTCTAGGTGGAGCAGCCCGGCCAGGTGGTTTCTCCTAAAAAAATTATCTCCTAAATTTTTGTGGGTGAAAGTCAAAAGGTTAAATGCGATAGTCGTTACCCACAGATCCTTCATAAGCTGAATACAATAATTTATTGTCTAATCATGATAGCCAGAATAAACTTTCAATTAAAGTGCATCAACCATCAAGGGGTTGATAATTATTTGTTTAATTATCTTATATTTGTATAAATTCTATGATATTGTGACTATATATTCAAGGAGTCTGTACTTTTCGATTTAAACATACACAAAGACTAAATTTGGTTTTAATAAATATTAAATTGCAAGCAAATTAGCACATTTCAGAACACCTATATATTGCCTTGAGGGCCTGATCAAATGATCCCGAGTGCCTGATCAGGCCCCCGGGCCGGACGTTCCCCACCCCTGCTCTAGACGGTGCAGGGTGCGGCCAGGTAGTCTCTCTCTAGGTGGAGCAGCCCGGCCAGGTAGTCTCTCCTAAATTTGTTCTCTCCTAAATTTTTGTGGGTGAAAGATGTCATAGAAAAATAATTGACAACTCGATTTCTTTAACAGGACAGCGTGAGCGTGCTCATTGCTGCTAATTATGGGGAAGACGTTAGCTAAAAAATCTTTGACTCAGAGAGAGAGAGAGAGAGACAGACACATCTTCTCTCCTAAATTTTTGTGGGTGAAAGATGTCGTGGAAAAAAATTTGACAATTCGATTTCTTTAACAGGACAGCGTGAGCGCGCTCATTGCTGCTGATTATGGGCAAGAAGTTAGCTAAAAAAATCATTGACTCAGAGAGAGAGAGAGAGAGAGAGAGAGAGAGAGAGAGAGAGAGAGAGAGAGAGACAGACACAGTGAGTGTGTGTGTAAGAGAGAGAGAGAGACAGATATTTGTTCAAATAAAAACTGTTTAAAATTTATATTTTATTATATCCTTTTAGGGGGTTATATATTGGTTATTTGCTATGTAGTCACCTATATCCTCCACTTTCTTAACTTTAGGATCAAGTGACCTAAAATTAAAGGGAGTAACTGGTACTGTAGTGCTTCGTACTTATAATTCGTCGTATAGCTAGGTCATGCTTCGTATAATGTAAATCGGAAAATAAAATGGAATTTTTCATGTTTTTCTTTTATTTGTCCTAGTTTTTACAATTTCTTCTCTCCTAAATTTTTGTGGGTGAAAGATCGTTTCATAACCCAATCAAGGGGCCGAATACTGTTTCGTATGTGGTAGCGCTGGCACAGGTGCACCAACACAGGCAACACGGCGCAGGAAGCACACAGAATACGGCGGCGGTGGCTGTGACTCGGGCGGAGCACACAGGAGAAGCGGAGCTCTAGACGGTGCAGGGTGCTCCTATGACCAGTGGTGTCCCGTAGCCCACGACATCTTTCACCCACAAAAATTTAGGAGAGAACAAATTTAGGAGAGACATTTTTTAGGAGAGACTACCTGGCCTGGCTGCTCCACCCAGAGAAATTTTTGTGGGATTATTTTTGGCGAGTCTTCTGACTGGGGGTACGACACATTATACGAAGCATGACCTAGGACAGTATACGACGCATTAAACGAAGCATGACCTAGCTATACGACGCATTATACGAAGTGTGACAGCGAGAGGGAGAGTGTGTAACTCTCTCTCTCTCACACATTGTGTCTGTGTCTCTCTCTCCCTCTCTCTGAGTCAAAGATTTTTTAGCTAACGTCTTGCCCATAATCAGCAGCAATGAGCACGCTCACGCTGTCCTGTTAATGAAATCGAGTTGTAAATTATTTTTCCACGACATCTTTCACCCACAAAAATTTAGGAGAGAAGATATTTTTGGTGAGTCGTCTGACTGGGACACGACACATTATACGAAGCATGACCTAGGACAGTATACGACGCATTAAATGAAGCATGACCTAGCTATACGACGCATTATACGAAGCGTGACAGCGAGAGAGAGAGTGTGTACGTCGTCGGAGCACAGCCACCGCCGCCGTATTCTGTGTGCTTGCTGCGCCGTGTTGCCTGTGTTGGTGCACCTGTGCCAGCGCTACCACATACGGGACAGTATTCGGCCCCTCGATTGGGTTATGAAACGATCTTTCACCCACAACAATTTAGGAGAGAAGAAATTGTAAAAACTAGGACAAATAAAAGAAAAACATGAAAAATTCAATTTTATTTTCCGATTTACATTATACGAAGCATGACCTAGCTATACGACAAATTATAAGTACGAAACACCACAGTACCTGTTACTCCCATTAATTTTAGGTCACTTGATCCTAAAGTTAAGAAAGTGGAGGATCTGATGGGAGGGGATTGAGAGGTGCTTAGTCGGCTGTTGTCAAAGATACCCAGAGAGAGACTACCTGGCCGGGCTGCTCCACCCAGAGAGGCGACTACCTGGCCGGGCAGCTCCACCTAGAGAGAGACTACCTGGCTGGGCTGCTGCGGCATCGCCGCTGTATGGGTCCCTGTCGTGATTTTAACACACAAATCTTTAGGCGATCTTCTGCTGTCCAACGTGAGTTGGTGGAATTGGGAGCGATCGGAAATACTTTGATCCGAGAGCTACGACCACCCCAGTCAGACAACTCACCAAAAATAAATTCTGCTATACGACTTGAGTTGGCGGTGAACCTTTTTTCTTCGGGAGGGTCTAAATTTGTGTGTGTGAAAAGTTTAAAGAAATCGAGTTGTCAATCATTTTTCCACGACATCTTTCACCCACAAAAATTTAGGAGAGAAAAGAAGATGTGTCTGTCTCTCTCTCTCTCTCTCTCTCTCTGAGTCAAAGATTTTTTAGTTCACGTCTTGCCCATTATCAGCAGCAATGGGCGCGCTCACGCTGTACTGTTAAAGAAATTGAGTTGTCAATTATTTTGCCACGACATCTTTCACCCACAAAAATTTAGGAGAGAAAAAATTTAGGAGAGACAATTTTTAGGAGAGACTACCTGGCTGGGCTGCTCTACCCTGAGAGATTTTTGTGGGATTATTTTTGGTGAGTCGTCTGACTGGGGGTACGACACATTATACGAAGCATGCCCTAGGACAGTATACGACGCATTAAACGAAGCATGACCTAGCTATACGACGCATTATACGAAGCGTGACAGCGAGAGGGAGAGTGTGTAACTCTCCCTCTCTCTCACACACTGTGTCTGTCTGTCTGTCTCTCTCTCTCTCTGAGTCAAAGATTTTTTAGTTAACGTCTTGCCCATAATCAGCAGCAATGAGCGCGCTCATGCTGTCCTGTTAAAGAAATCGAGTTGTCAATTATTTTTCCACGACATCTTTCACCCACAAAAATTTAGGAGAGAAGATATTTTTAGTGAGTCGTCTGACTGGGGTACCGTATTCTGTGTGCTTGCTGCGCCGTGTTGCCTGTGTTGGTGCACCTGTGCCAGCGCTACCACATACGAGACCGTATTCGGCCCCTCGATTGGGTTATGAAACGATCTTTCACCCACAACAATTTAGGAGAGAAGAAATTGTAAAAACTAGGACAAATTAAAGAAAAACATGAAAAATTCCATTTTATTTTCCGATTTACATTATACTAAGCATGACCTAGCTATACGACGAATTATAAGTACGAAGCACCACAGTACCAGTTACTCCCATTAATTTTAGGTCACTTGATCCTAAAGTTAAGAAAGTGGAGGATCTGATGGGAGGGGATTGAGAGGCGCTTAGTCGGCTGTTGTCAAAGATACCCAGAGAGAGACTACCTGGCCGGGCTGCTCCACCCAGAGAGGCGACTACCTGGCCGGGCTGCTCCACCTAGAGAGAGACTACCTGGCTGGGTTGCTGCGGCGTCGCCGCTGTACGGGTCCCTGTCGTGATTTTAACACACATATCTTTAGGCGATCTTCTGCTATACGACTTGAGTTGGCGGTGAACCTTTTTTCTTCGGGAGGGTCTAAATTTGTGTGTGTGAAAAATTTAAAGAAATCAAGTTGTCAATTATTTTTCCACGACATCTTTCACCCACAAAAGTTTAGGAGAGAAAAGAAGATGTGTCTGTCTCTCTCTCTCTCTCCGAGTCAAAGATTTTTTAGCTAACGTCTTGCCCATAATCAGCAGCAATGAGCACGCTCACGCTGTCCTGTTAAAGAAATCGAGTTGTCAATTATTTTGCCACGACATTTTTCACCCACAAAAATTTAGGAGAGATTTTTTTTAGGAGAGACTACCTCACCCAGAGAGATTTTTGTGGGATTATTTTTGGTGAGTCGTCTGACTGGGGGTACGACACATTATACGAAGCATGCCCTAGGACAGTATACGACGCATTAAACGAAGCATGACATAGCTATACGACGCATTATACGAAGCGTGACAGTGAGAGGGAGAGTGTGTAACTCTCTCTCTCTCTCTGTGAATAATACTCAATACAAGGACGCACTGTGCCCTTGTACAGAGTAAGAAGCTGCGCAGGGGTAAAGAACCCCTTAAGGCGGTTGAGCACACCCAGCTTCTGGGAGGCTGCCTTAGCAAGACTAGTAATATTGTTTTTCCAAGGAAGAGCAGAAGAAAAAGAGACACCAAGAATATTGAGAGAAGATGAAGTATTGGTTCTTGTATTGTTGAAGAATAAGGGATAGTCCTCTGGAAGTTCTGGACGGGTAGTAATATGAAGAAATTGGGTCTTGGAAGCATTAAATGCAACAAGGTTTCTCTACCCCAATTGGTCAGAAGATAAGTGTTATATGGCTTCATTACATTTGTATTTGAGGACTGCTGGCTGGGGCGTTCTGGTAGAGTTGTCTGCGTATGAATGGATGGGACTGGATGTATAGTTGAGAAGATCATGTATGAAAATTAGAAAGAGAATAGGAGATAAGACAGAACCCTGAGGAACATCGGCATTGATAGGATAAGTAAGTGAGTGATGGCCGTTCACAACTGCAGCCATGGAACGGCCGGAAAGGAAATTAGAGACAAAGGCACAGATGAAGGGATAGAAACCGTAGGAGGGTAGTTTAGAAATTAAAGATTTGTGCCAGACTCTATCGAAGGCCTTTGATATGACTAGTGCAACAGGAAAAGTCTCACCAAAGTCCCGAAAGGAGGATAACCAAGAATTAGTACGATATGAAAGAAGATCACCAGTAGAGCGACCACTAAGGACGCCATACTGGCGATCTGAGAACAGATTATGAGAAGAGAACTGCTTAAGAAATTTGGAAGCAAGGATATTTTTTAAATCTTTGGAGATACAAGAGATGAGAACAATTGGACGATAGTTGGAGGGTTGAGAGCGGTCACCCTTCTTTGGGACAGGTTGAATGAGAGCAAACTTCCAGCGAGAAGGGAAGACGTTAGAGGAGAGACAGAGACGAAAGAGTTTGCCTAGGTAGGGGGTCAGCACGGAAGCTCAGTTTTTGAGTACAACAGGAGGAACAACGTCCGGACCGTACCCCTTCTTAGTATTAAGCCCAGAATGGGTAGAAAGTACATCTTTATAAGAGATTAGGATGTTAGGCATTGTTGGAGAGGTTTTTGGCTAAATTCCAAAAAGCTTGGGAAGAGCTAGAGTTGGATAGTTCAGTGCATTTATTATTGATGAAAGAGTGCTTAGCAAGTCGAAGAACAGATTTGGCGTGATTCCGGGCAGAAACATAGGAAGAATGAGATTCTAGAGTTTTAAGGTGTCGGTACCGTTTGAATGCTTCCTCCGTGTTGTGGACAGCAGTAGAACAAGCGTGAGTAAACCAAGATTTGTTTGCATAGACTGAGAGAAAGAAAATGGAATGTACACTTCCATGCCCGAGAGGATTACCTCGGTAATACGTTCAGTACTCTCCGAGGGTCCTCGGCCAAGGAAGTAGAAGTAATTCCATGGTAAATCAGAGAAGTACTGCCGGAGAGCCTCCCAGTCGGCAGCGCCAAAGCGCCACCGGCTGGGAGGATCGGGTGGCCATACTGAAGAGATGGGACAGTTGACGGAGATAAGTTTATGGTCGGAGGAGCCCAAAGGAGAGAAAAGATTGACAGTATAAGAAGAAAGGTTAGAAGTAAAAAATAAGTCAAGAATGTTGGGCCGTTCTCCGAAGCGATCCGGGATACAGGTGGGTTGCTGGACCAGCTGCTCTAGGTCATTTGTGATAGAAAAGACATAGGCTTGTTCAGTAGTGTGTAAATTAGAAAGATAATTGGTCCAAGTACCGATCCCTGGGGTACCCGGCTACTTACATTGGTCCTTTTAGATGCCTTACCGTTTATGACTACTTTTTGCTTTCTGTCGCTGAGCCAATTTTGTATCCATTTCAACACACCGTCTTGTATTCCATGCGTTTTTAGTTTCATCAGTAAACGTTTGTAGGGAACTTTGTCAAAGGCCTTTTGAAAATCAAGGTATATAATATCCACAGCTTTACTCTCATCATAGATGTTGAGGATATCGTGGAAGAAGTCTAAGAGGTTAATTAAGCAGGAACGTTTGTTACGAAAGCCGTGTTGACTATCTTTAAGTATGTCATTTTCCTCCAAGTGATTTACGAGTCTGTCTCTTCTGAGTGTTTCTGGCATTTTACATAAAACTGAGGTCAAGCTAACTGGACGATAGTTACTGGGTACCGATTTGCTGCCTTTTTTAAATATCAGTGTTACATTGGCTAGCTTCCACTGATCAGGCATACTTCCAGACTGCATGGATTTATTGAATAGCAATGTCAATGGTTTGGAGAGCTCATCCTTAGCTTCCTTTAGAACTCTAGGTGAGATTGTATCAGGTCCGGGCAATTTATTTACCTTGAGTTTATCTAAACATTTCAATACTTCTCTCTCTGTAATGGTGATATAGCTTAGAACTTCAGAATTATCAATCTGAATCTGCAATGCTGTAGGGATATCACTGAGGTCTTCTGTTGTAAAAACTGATGCAAAGAAGGTATTGAGGTCATTACTCATTTGTACTACGTCTTTGGTGTTTTCTCCATTTTCATCAACTAACGGTCCAACAGTTGAAGTAACTACTTTCTTCTTTCTGATATAACTATAGAATTCTTTCGGGTTTGTTTGACTTTGATTCGCAACATGTAACTCCAGGATCTTTTTACTTTGCTTAAATAACTGTTTGGCTTTGCGTCGTAGTTCTACAAATTTCACCCGATCTTCGTTATTTTCTGAAGATTTTGATATATCATTAGCAAACTTTTTAGCAAGCAAACAGTCTGAAATCTCTTTATTCCACCAATTGGGCTTATCATTATGGCCTGTACGCCATATTTTCGATGGTATGCAGTCTTACACTGCTTTTAGGTAAGGCTGGTGGAGGGGAGCCTAGGACATAGGGGCCATGTGATATCGAGGCCGTGTGTTATCAAATATGTATAAATCAAGAAAACAGGATTTTACATGAAGGCCGGAAAGGGGCTCCGAGTCCACTGATGTTTGAGAGAATTTACAGGGTCTTGAACTACTTTATCCCATACTACTCCAAAGGTAGCAAGAGTTTTACTGCAGCAATGTATGGCACCCATGGAATTAGCTGTTTGATGTTAGAAGATGCACAATCCATTATGGAGAGATGGGTCGTTTTTCTGGTCCCCTTTCTCCCTCATGCTTAGCCCCTTTATTTTGTTCAGATATTTAAGTCGTTCAGCCCATTACTTTGGCGATTTTAAGAACTTTTGCCCCTTTTCTTTTCAATATTTAGACTTTTTTGTGTCATTTAGGTGTAATTTTTATTCTGGCGAGCGATAGCAAGCCTGTAATTTAGGAGAAACCGAGACATTTTTCTACCAAAAAATGTACAAATATATCTTGAAAGGAGATTTTATTTATTTTTTTAAAGTTTGATGGAGGTCAAGGGAGGAAACTAAAAAATAAAAAAAAAACAATAAATAAAAAAGTCAACCAAAAAGGAGAACCATCCCTGTTAGGTACTCAAATATATCCAACTAGTATTCCTTGAATTACTTAAGCACTAGAGTACATAATTATATAAAGTATATCTCACTATAATAACCTTAATATAACTACTCATATTATTAAACATAGTATTTTTGACATCAACTGTACATGATGGAGGCAAGTGGTATTGGTGCCTAGAGTCTGGAGTTTGAGCATACGTCATATACCTGGTCAGCATTCCACTCAACTCACATCATGGCATGGTTACTATGGCAGATCTTTCTATGGAAGTTTACCCAGGGCGTGTCACTGGGTGAAACCACACCCGAATACGTCATTATTGACAGGTACCAGGATTGGTGGACATTGTACACGTAGAAGGTAATGAGTGGGTTTACGTCATATAATGGGTGTGACCCGTATGCTTATATGCGGTAGCGAAGGGGGTTGGAGGAGAGACGACGGAGAGCCCCACAGCTGATAACAGGGGTCAGGGTGACAGCCCGTGTGTGTGATAAACGGACCTAAACCATACTTGAATTAATCTTACTATTACGAATACTTATACAATCAATATATTAGTGTACTTCTGAATAAGTCTCAAGATATCTTCCATTAAACTATTGTGAATTATTCTCAAGTTTCAGTTACCTGATTCTAATATTATTTTGAGTTATCTAATTAATCCCAGGGTAAGCCTGCGATGGAGGCAGTATTTATAAAGGGGAATTGATACCAATATAACCCCCATTTTACTTAACCATTCATGGTGTGCAAGCGGTGGTCCTTTTTACAAGAGAGGCTACATTAACGTGTCGATTAATTGACCGCTAAAGCTACTAAAAGTATTTTATTCAAGTCACTGGAGTATGTAAAATATAGTATTCACATACGGCTGGCAGAAACACTTCCACATTTGGCAAGCACCATACCTTGCCTGCGCCGCCACACAAATTCGGAGCTGGTCACAAATTCGTCATAATAGTCTTGCGGCGGACCCAGGGAATCCTCAACTTTGTCTGACGGCGGAGGAGTCTTCATGGACATGGTACCGACGTGTGGAGTGATTGGTCATACCTAGAGGACCAAGTTTGAGTGACAGTGGTTTGAGGACGATTTTGGACGGCACCGAGAGTGAAAGGCAGCCAAGCTCAACCGTCCTAACTCACAACAATCCCCCTGGCCGACCCTGGCACTGCAAGGCAGTTGTATCTTGCCTTTGTTTGAGTGAGGATATACAAAACAGCCAGGCGTGACATTGAAGAGGTAACGTGTTAATGGAGGCCTTAAGTGAATCTTTCTATCCATAAATTATACCAATCTAATTTCATTTATATATAATTCAATTGAGTAATTATTTTTTTTGTGTCACTGTCTTTTAATTAATTAATTAATTTGTGCAAAATAGGGTGTATTTAGATTCAGGATTTGTTGGGCGCTGTTTACAGGAATTATTTACTATATAATTATATGGGAGGATTTTATATATTATATGTTTATCAAGTTGAAATGTCCACATGTCATTAAGACGTCTGCTTCAGAAAAATCCTAAGGTTCCGGCTGTCTCAGTTGGACCCGAATTACCTAATATTACAGAGGATAGTGATTTTTCGGACGATTATTGGAGTGATTTTGATAATCATTATTCAGAGATTGAATCTCAAGCAAATCCGGCTTCTTCGGGACTTCCACCTTTGTACCAAAATGTTAATCAGAGTGTGTTTAGAAGCGGGACTTTCCGAGATACGACCCCCACCTATTTGGAACCTTTGCCTAGTATAGTAATTCCCACACCTCCCGAAGATAACGTCACTATGTCGGGAAACGAACCCCAGGCTTTTCACTTAAATGTTACCCATGGTCAGGCCGTAAAGAATTTCACTGGGTTGGAAGAACACAGAAATATTTTTTCAGTTTTGGATGATCTAGAGACGGAAATTGCAGCAAAGGGTATTACACAGAAGAAGGCCAAGATTGAAATTTTTCGCTCGAAAATTGACAAGGGGAATACTCCAGCTGGATACCTTTTGGCTTGCGATGACCTCATAAATGCTAAGCCTTACGATGAGTTCAGGGTAGAATTCCTAGAGAAATTTGGGTCATCAGCTAAGGGGGAATTTGCGAAATTCCATGATTTCGCCGATCAGCTATTGAAGCAAAAGAAAAATCAGTCAGTGGATACATTATTGGCGCAGTGTTCACAGTTCGCGAATTGTATGTCGCATGATCTAGTTCGTCACACATGGTTTGAGGACAGTAAGATAACAATAGAAGAGCTGAGCAAGTTACTGGGGTATGTTATGTTGGTTAGTGCCTTACCAGACACCGTGAAACCGATCGCACGACGTATCGAGTTCCCTCCAAATATGTCTCTCAATAAATTCTCAAAGGTACTTAGGAAGTCTTGTCATAGTAGCGGTATAACCACCGAGCAAATTCAGTTCTCGTGTGCTGCCGTTAGGAATTCCGTACCTGTTTCCCCAGCTCAACCTGGGCCTAAACAGAATCTCCCTAAACAGAATCAACCTAATAAGAATTCCCAACCACATTGAAATCCCCAGCAGTTCTCCTCTAACAGTTATTTTCCCAAATTCCATAAACCCGCACAGGTAGGTCAGAATAACCAGAGTTTTAGTTCCAAGGCATGGAATTATCAGTACCCTCGCTATCAGGCCCAAGGGCGTGGTCCGCAGACTGCGCACAGACCCGCTCTCATGGCTGGTGCCGCGAATGGCCAACACAGAGATGTTATGTGTTTTTATTGTGGTGTACGGGGTCACATTGTTCCTCGTTGTAATATCAAGGCCAAAGAGCTATATGAATATACGGCAGGTAAGCAACCTTTCTGTCGTAGATGCAAGTGTAATGATCATCGGACCGGAACTTGCCCGGAAGTGAAGGTCGATCTGGACGTTTGGAAAGCCAGTCACCCTAGGTCGGGGGAATTTACGATCGCTCCCAAGCAAACGTAACTTAAAACATCAATGTACACAAACTCCGGAATGTCCTAGGTTAATGATAAGTGCCCTTATGCATTCACCTGACTCGTTAATTTTGAAGTCATGTGTAAATAATACAGATATAAGTGTTTTAATTGATACGGGTTCTCCTGTGAACCTAATGTCTAGCTCTGTATTTAACAAATTGAATCATGATGATTCGTTTAAACTTGAATTCCCAGATGTTAATCTTCAGAGTGTTTCAGGGGATAATATTTCAATATTGTGGGTTACATACTTACCGTTAGCATTGCATGAGGACTTGGATTTAATGACGGAGAAATTGTACATTGTTCAGGGTTTAAACATCTCTTCAGACCTTCTGTTGGGTTTTAAAACAATGAGGGACCGTAAATTTATTTTAAGTCTAGAGATGAATGGTGTATCTATTGATGGTACTTTTATTGAGGCGTCATCTAGCTTCCCAGAAAATTTACAATTTGTATCAAGGGGTGTACGTAAGGGCGTTGTGGAGAGTGGTAAAACCTTTCAGGCGAAGCATTGTGCATCTGGTAGGAATATCGGGGGAGGTAGGTGCCGGCACGCCCACACAACCACCCCCGCGATACCCGCTAGCGATATTAAACTGCATGATTATTTAGAACAATCCATTTGGGATTCTGATATTCTCATTCACTGTAATGCTATTATTGAACCGCATTCTGCGAAGGTTGTTAATGTTTATGCGAACAATCTTAAGAGTACAGTAAATTCTATTGTATTATTACCCGATTCCTCAGCGATCAAGGGTATTACGTTCGCTCAAGCGTTGCATGAGGTGGATGACACCAATGTTTTCCAAACTCATTTTAAATGCCACAAATGGCCTAATGAAATTATATGCAGATACAAAGTTTATGTAATGCTTACTGTGTACCTTGTAAATTTGAAGAAATTAATTCTCTTCCCGTGGCATCAGTGCGCATTGGGAACTCTCCTAGTATGCATGATAGAATGCGTAAGATTTACGAGGATTTACAAGGTACCGACTTTCCTGAGGCTCAGGGCCCGCTTACGGTGTTATTGAGAGAATTTAATGAGTCCGTACATTTGAAAGGGGACGCTATGGGGTTTACTGACATTATATACCATAAAATTGTGTTGAGTGACAAGGATCAGAAGCCTGTTTACCTGCCTATGTATCGCTTATCGCTCAGTCAACGGGAATTGACTGATAAACATGTTTCAGATTTACTTTCTCAGGACGTAATTCAACCAGCAACGTCACTTTGGCGATCACCTCTTTTCTTAGTCCCGAAGAAGGCGAAGGGGGAGTGTTGAGTCGTGGTAGATTTTAGAAAACTTAATACCATTACGGAGACGGATCATTTTCATATGCCGGCGATTCCGGAAATTCTTGCTAGTTTGGGAACACATAACAAAGTATTCTCACCCCTCGATCTTTCGAGTGGGTTTCATCAAATTTGGTTATCACCGGAATCAAGACAATACACAGCATTTAATTCCCCCTCCGGTACTTTCGAGTACAAACGTCTACCCAAGGGGCTTAAAAATTCACCAGCGATTTTTCAGAGATTAATGAATAATGTATTGGCAGGATTGATCGGTCACAATGTTTATGTATATATAGACGATATTATAATTTTTTCTAGAACGGTAGAGGAACATCTTATCGCACTGAGAAATATACTTTCTAAATTAAATGAGGCAGGCTTAATAATTAAAATCAGTAAATGTGAATTCTTTAAAAAGAAACTGTCATTTTTGGGGCATGAATTAACTCCGGACGGGGTAAATACCACTGCTCAATTAACAAATTCTATCACTAAATTTCCTACGCCCACTAACGTAAAACAGTTAAGGTAATTTTTGGGCCTATCAGGCTATTATAGGGCATTTATAAGAAACTACGCTATGTGACGCCTACAGCTCAGCAGAACGCCACGTGGGCTCAGCCGCTCGCTTGGCCACCCGCTAGCACTCGCCAGGGCAGTGTATTTGACTACAGTTAATCTACAATGTTGTACTTTCTTTCTTGTGAATCGTCATGTCACAGGCAGTATAGAAGTGGTCTTTATTTTCGCCTGTGACAAGGCATTATATTTTATATCATGAGTTAAATATAAGATGCATTGTTGTGTAGAGGTGAGAGAAAGAGCGAGCGAGCAGCGTGGGGGAGTGAGTATTGCTTTCCCTCCTCCTTCCTCCCTTCCGGAGGAGTCTCTCGCCCGCGTGGTCTTTTCTCTCGGTTTTGATTGGCTGGTGGTTCCTGGTGCCTTCTGGAGGCCTGCTGCCTTGTGACGTAGCGGCCTGTGATTGGCTGACCACCATGCCTTTGTGTGATCCTGGGGATCTCGAGGAGCTACCTTCCTCAGAGCTTGCCTGACCAGCATACCCTTCACACCTCCCTTACCACCTGTCCCCGACTTCTACCTATAGAACACTTTCTCTCTCTCTCAACTTCTTACCTCTCATTCTTCCAATCTATTTAATATCATAACTTCCCTTTGGTTCTGCACGATTTCATATATCGGCCATCGTATTATATGCTGAAGCTCTCAGATATTACATGTTTAGTTAGGCATTTTTGAAGGGTTACCATTTTGTCTGTAGAGGTTCGACACACTCACGGTGTCTCCCTACATATACCTTGGTGGTCTACTGGGCTATTTAATGCTAGACTGGGGTAAGGCTACTGGCGTTGTGATTTCCGATGTGTACTAGGTTTTGTTGAACCTGTACAATCGCAACGGATACGTGGGAAACCTAGGTTGTCTTTCTGACTGTGTACCTTGTGAGTTTAGCCTTGTGTTGTGAGTGAGAGCCTTTGCCTCTGCCACCCAACACTTGGCTAACTCGTTTGTTTTGACTTTAAGAGGGTCGCCAGGAGAGAACCAGATACTAACGATCTGGATCTCTCAAGAGAGCACCCCGTCACTTAACGTAGTTTGGCCGCACAGCCTTAAGGACTTCGCTAGGCTACGAGCCGCTTGCTCAGCCATTGTTTCCTAGCCTACTACATCCCAGCTAGACTTTATTCGCCTAGCAGACACCAGATTAAGATTATAAACTCTTTATGTTATGTATGCATTATTATTCACGGCATTTATTAGTCTAGGTTGTTGTCGAGTTACACAACCATAGTAGGCTGTTTCGTTGATGAGGAAGTACTTCTTTTGCTGTTGGAGTTCCTACTATTGCACATTTATTATTATTCCCGTGCCAGTTAACCCTATATGTCCATACAATTGTCATATCCTGTTCCTACTTTATATAACCGTTCAAAATCCGATTCGATCATCTTAAGTAGCATCAGACTTTCTTCAGAATATTCCTGTTCGATGCTTTAGGACTTTCATTCACTTTCTTTATTATAGGAGTGACAGTTTGTTATTGTTTAGAGTAACTTTAAATATACCTTCTTCTAGTTTGCATTAAATCATTGCAGTGATTTAATTAAGCTTTTTATCTTTTCCTTGTATACATTAGTAACGTAATTGTATGTTGTTGTGACCAGGCTGTATCAGAGATCATCAGCCTGTAGTAGTAGTGCACTTATACCGAGTTATAAGATACCCCGCTATCGCAGATTTAACTCTGGAGGGTATAGGTGGTTTTGTGCGCCGGCATTATAAGTTCGAGGGTTAGATCTAGTGTTACCGTTGTGGCTGTGTGCCTTTCTAGTCCAGTGATTAAGAGCCCTTGTTTTATACGAGCCCTGGTCGTAACAAATGGCGACCTTGCTTAGGATTTTGTGAACTTAGAAAAATATTGCAGGAGTGTTGTGGTCATTTGTTTTTGTTTAAAGGAATATAGCGGACACGTGGATTTTTTTTGGCAAGTAGTATAACACTTAAGAGTCTTCAAGCATTTTTGAGTGAATAGTGCTACATAAGAGTTTAGGTACTTCTCTTTTTTTTTATAAACGTTGAGAATTTTCGGTGGACACTATGTCAGATGACGGATCAGTGTACAGTGAGGACACAGTACGGGAAGCAGGCTCTGAGGTGCAGAGGATGGGTTTGTTAGAAGACATTAGAGTAATAACTAGTGAGGAGGATGCAAAGAAGTTTCTGGAGAAACCTATTACTGCTGACCGGGTGTCGGGGATTGATCGGTATGGTCTCCAGTGTTTGGCCACGGTCATGGGGCATGTGGGCACTAGTAGCATGTCGAGAGGTGACCTGGCGGCCTGTGTGCTCGGCGGGGTGCGTGAGGCTTCGGGTGGAGTGGGAGCTGGGGCACCTACGGCCCAGCCCCCATTCCGCTCGACTCCTACCATGGCGCCCCCTCGGGCTCGGGAGCCGGGTACGTTCCCGCAGACCGATAGTCACTGGCAGCGTGGTTTGCACTTGGGCGAGTCTCCAATTGTTGCATCTCCTCCTCCTCAAGGTTTGACTCCAGATATGCTCTTCCAGCTTGAGATGGCTAAGATGCAGCTGCAGCAGCAGCGGGAATCTGAGCAGCAGCAGCGGGAGTTTGAGATGGCTAAGATTCAGGCTGAGGAGAGAAGGGCCAGATATGAGACTGAGGAGAGAAGGGCCGTACGTGAGGCTGAGCTTCAGACTGAGGAGAGAAAGGCTAGGTACTGTGCGGACATAGATCTTGAGAAGTCGCGGGTGGAGTCGACAGGGCAGCGTCTCGGTTCTGTGAATCGAGGTCTTGATCAGTCTTTATCGCACCTGCTCAAGTTGGTCCCTGTATTTGATGAGTCGGGTGTCACTGAATTTTTTATGCGTTTTCAGAAGAAGTGCCGGGAGCACCAATGGCCCGAGGTTAATTGGGCAGCCCTTGTTTCCTCTAGGTTGGTTGGCAAAGGACTCAAGGCATATGATGCGTTGCCTTTGGAGTCGTGCATCGATTATGAGGTATTGAAGGAGGCTGTCCTACGGGCATATGAGTTACAACCAGAGACGTACAGATTGAAGTTCCGGGGTGTAACGAAGGGTCGTGAGTGCACCTTTCTTGAGCATGCCCGGGATCTGTCCGATGCATTTAGAAGCTGGCTGCGTTCTGAGAAGGCATCGACGTTTGAGGAGTTGAAACAGCTGATGCTTCTAGAACAATTTTTCAAGTGTACGGGCGGCGATTTGACGTTGAATCTTAAAGAAAAGAACCGAATACTCTACAAGAGGCAGCTGAGATGGCTGACCGTAGGCTATCGCTGATTCGTGGGTGCGGGTCTGCACAACGGAACGATGCAGGTAACAAGGGGCACAACACTCCACCCCCCCGAGTCAGTGATACACCATATAGCAATAACAACAAGAGCAATGATATCAAGACTGACCATAAACCTAGTACCGTCCCGTTTAGGAAGGGTCAGGGCCCTTCCCCACCTCAAGGGAAGCCCAAGTGGGAGTTAGAGTGTTTTCATTGGCATGAGAAGGGGCATTTTGCACGATCCTGTCCTAGCAAGCTACCTACAGCAGTCGTGTCTTTGGCTCGCAACATTGGGGTGTCCCCGAAGTCGTCTGAGTTTGCCCGGGGTATAACATCAGAGGCTGGGACACAGCCAGTGGAGAAGAATCCGCAAGGCTCGAACCCTGTCCACGATGTCTTTTGCGACCATCGAGGGCGTGGCTGCATGAAGTGGGCTGGTTGCAAACATGGAGTAGAATTTTTGCGTGATACGGGTGCTTCCTTGACATTGATGAAAAACTTGACAGGCAAACCTATATACGCGGCACGGGTAGTTATGGTGCAGGGTATCAACGCTACAAAGTCATACCCGTTGGTCAGGATGGAACTGGAGGTAGATTGGGTGACACGAGAGTTGGATGTTGGAATTGTGGAGAACTTGCCTGTTGGGGGCGTCGACCTCCTTCTCGGCAACGACTTTGCGGTGCCTACTTCTGAGGTTTCACCCTTAGTCGTTGCCGAGAAGCCGGCCGACGTGAGTAGGGAGGAACAGGAGTGGGTAGAGAAGTGTCAAGTTCAACCTATGGCGTGCGTTGTTACTAGATCTCTTGCATCCAAAGTGTCACAGCCTATTCCTCAGTCTCTAGACCAGCGGAGGAACGGTCGGAAGGAGCAAGCTAAAGTTGGGAGTTTTGTGAGTTTTGCTCCAGCGGCTCTCCTTAGCGACTTAGTATTTGACCCAGAGGTGAGCTCCGGAGTGGCCCCAGAACCTGTCACCCCTAGTGACATGGTTGGGCGTGATGGCACTCCGCGACTTAGTAGTTCCCAGTTGGAGGAGAGTTGTGGGAACGGGGCTATCATACACGAGGACGGGGAAACATGTCATGTGAACTTATTGGAGGAGTTTGTGAGGCAACCACCTGAGCAGCTAACTGTCCCTGTGTTGGTCTGCAGCGGCCAAGGTGGAGAAGGAGAGGGGGGCAGTAGGGCACAGGTGGAGGAGAGTTGGGATTGGCATGTCTCGGCGGAGCCGTGGGCGGGGGACACGAGTCTGGTGGCTGTGGAAGCGCTAGAGCACCTGCCTGAGCAGCAGTGTGCAGCGCTTCAGCACCAGCTCGGTTCATACCCCACGGGTCGTGCTGAGCACCCGAGCCTCACAACTCTTGCGGTGCAAGATGTTCCGCGGGCAGGTCACTTGAATGTTTCCAGACCGTTAGCCTCGTTGTTTCGGTGGTTCAAGGTGGGCGACGAGGCTTGGGCATGGTTGCCAGGTCAGGGTCGACCCATGGCTGCCAAGGGTGGTTGTCAGAAGGAGGACTTTGAGCAGATTGGTGAGGTTGGCTGTGGCATTGCAGTGCCCGGTCGTCGAATAGCCTCCCAATGCTGCTCTAGTCGAATGCAACAGCCCTACCATAGACCGACTGTATCTGGCCATGTCGCTAAAAGCGGTGATGCTGCACAGGCAGATGTAGTCGTAAGGAATGCGGGGGTGCGCATATACCGTGTCGGTGGGGGAGCCTTAGCAATAATGAACTATGGGAGTGACTGCACAAGTGGTACTGATTGTCCCTCTCATGACCTGGCTGTTCTAGGGACGAAGGTGGAGAAGGAGGGAGACTACAGGTTAGAAGCTGCAGTCTCGGTTGGGTTGTGGGAGGGCACTAGGCATGTTGTTCGTGGAGACAGTGCAAGGCAGTTGTTTACTAGGCTATGGCAGTACTTTTGCATGTTTGTTCATTCTCCAGGCCTGATGTACGGGGTAGAATCCGACATGGAGGCCGGAGACAGTGCAAGGTTCAAATTGGCTCCCTACCGTATAAATCCTGCTCGACAGCCTGTGGTGCAAGCAGAGCTGGATTATGTGTTGACGAAGGGTCTGAGGGATAATGAATGTCGTGAGTGGTCGTTGCCTGTAACTTTACAACCTGTGTTAAGTGGCAAGATCAGTGTGTGTGTTGATTGCAAGAGTGGATGTGCATTATCTCTGAGAGACGCCTATACCTTATCGAGAGTTGACGACACCATAGACTGCGTCGGGGCTGCATCGCCTATTACGAAGGTAGAACTAGTGAAAGGCTTTTGGCAGGTCCCGTTGCTGGAAAGAGTGATGAGAAGTGCCAGTCTTGTGATGAACTGGGCAGTTTGTCGTTGTCAGGTGTTGTTGTGCTGCCGGAGCAATAGTTGGATGAGTGGCATGCAAAGGGCACTGATAATGTTTTGGCTGATTGTTTGTCACGGGAGGGTCTGTTTGCAGGAGAACCCTCGCCGTTCAGTCGGTGTGTGTTGAGAGTGGAGAAAAACTAGTCTTGCCCCTGTAAGTGCAGCCGCCATAAACATATTAAAAATGAAAATTCTATAAAAACTCTTTCTTTAATAGTTAATTTTTTTTTAAAGTATGTTATAGCTAAAGTTCTGAGTCGAACCTGTGCTTCTTTCAGAAGGCTGGGCTAGTAGAAGCTCGCTCTAGGAGCATAGCAGTATGAATTAATTAAGCTATTGTGTTGGGAGGGGTTGTAATTTTTTTTTTTTTTATGAGAACTGAGGTTTGCCTTCTTTGTTGCGAAGTGATTAGGGGTGGCGAGTCTTATCGTCGTTCTGCTTGTCAGATATGGAGCTCATGGTTGAGCGTCTAATATCTTGGGGGGGGGGTGTGACGCCTGCAGCTCAGCAGAACGCCACGTGGGCTCAGCCGCTCGCTTGGCCACTCGCTAGCACTCGCTGGGGCAGTGTATTTGGCTACAGTCTATCTACAATGTTGTACTTTCTTTCTAGTGAATCGTCATGTCACAGGCAGTATAGAAGTGGTCTTTATTTTCGCCTGTGACAAGGCATTATATTTTATATCATGAGTTAAATATAAGATGAATTGTTGTGTAGAGTTGAGAGAAAGAGCGAGCGAGCAGCGTGGGGGAGTGAGTGTTGCTTTCCCTCCTCCTTCCTCCCTCCCGGAGGAGTCCCTCGCCCGCGTGGTCTTTTCTCTCGGTTTTGATTGGCTGATGGTTCCTGGCGCCTTCTGGAGGCCTGCTGCCTTGTGACGTAGCGGCCTGTGATTGGCTGACCACCATGCCTTTGTGTGATCCTGGGGATCTCGAGGAGCTACCTTCCTCAGAGCTTGCCTGACCAGCATACCCTTCACACCTCCCTTACCACCTGTCCCCGACTTCTACCTATAGAACACTTTCTCTCTCTCTCAACTTCTTACCTCTCATTCTTCCAATCTATTTAATATCATAACTCCCCTTTGGTTCTGCACGATTTCATATATCGGCCATCGTATTATATGCTGAAGCTCTCATAGATATTACATGTATAGTTAGGCATTTTGGAAGGGTTACCATTTTGTCTGTAGAGGTTCGACACACTCGCGGTGTCTCCCTACCTGTATCTTGGTGATCTGCTGGGCTATTTAATGCTAGACTGGGGTAAGGCTACTGGTGTTGTGATTTCCGATGTGTACTAGGTTTTGTTGAACCTGTACAATCGCAACGGATACGTGGGAAGCCTAGGTTGTCTTTCTGACTGTGTACCTTGTGAGTTTAGCCTTGTGTTGCGAGTGAGGGCTTTTGCCTCTGCCACCCAACACTTTGCTAACTCGTTTGTTTTGACTTTAAGAGGGTCGCCAGGAGAGAACCAGATACTAGCGATCTGGATCTCTCAAGAGAGCACCCCGTCACTTAACGTAGTTTGGCCGCACAGCCTTAAGGACTTCGCTAGGCTACGAGCCGCTTGCTCAGCCATTGTTTCCTAGCCTACTACATCCCAGCTAGACTTTATTCGCCTAGCAGACACCAGATTAAGATTATAAACTCTTTATGTTATGTATTCATTATTATTCACGGTATTTATTAGTCTAGGTTGTTGTCGAGTTACACAACCATAGTAGGCTGTTTCGTTGATGAGGAAGTACTTCTTTTGCTGTTGGAGTTCCTACTATTGCGCATTTATTATTATTCCCTTGCCAGTTAACCCTATATGTCCATTCAATTGTCATATCCTGTTCCTGCTTTATATAACCGTTCAAAATCCGATTCGATCATCTTAAGTAGCATCAGACTTTCTTCAGAAGATTCCTGTTCGATGCTTTAGGACTTTCATTCACTTTCTTTAATATAGGAGTGACAGTTTGTTATTGTTTAGAGTAACTTTAAATATACCTTCTTCTAGTTTGCATTAAATCATTGCAGTGATTTAATTAAGCTTTTTATCTTTTCCTTGTATACATTAGTAACGTAATTGTATGTTGTTGTGACCAGGCTGTATCAGAGATCATCAGCCTGTAGTAGTAGTGCACTTATACCGAGTTATAAGATACCCCGCTATCGCAGATTTAACTCTGGAGGGTATAGGTGTTTTTGTGCGCCGGCATTATAAGTTCGAGGGTTGGATCTAGTGTTACCGTTGTGGCTGTGTGCCTTTCTAGTCCAGTGATTAAGAGCCCTTGTTTTATACGAGCCCCGGTCATAACAGCTAGTATCGCGAAGCCCCTATATAGTTTACTCAAGAAGGACGCTGAGTTTTTGTGGGGAGTTGAACAGGAGGGTTCTTTTAATGAATTAAAGGCGAGCTTAACATCTCAACCGACCCTTGCTTTCCCTGATTTTAAGAAACCTTTCTATATTAATTCTGATGCATCATATACTGGGTTTGGGGCTGTTCTTATGCAGTATGACGATAGGAATCTCTTACGGCCGTTAGGATTCGCTAGCCGTTCTTTAAAACCTGCAGAATAGAATTATTGTGTTACCGATTTAGAAGGTGCAGCGCTAATTTGGGCGTTAAATATTTTTCGTGAGTAATATTTTTCGTGATATATGGTTATGATGTAGCTGTTTGGACAGACCATAAGCCTCTAATTAAATTGTTTGATGATAAACTTCTCATGGGTAGACGTGCCAGGTGGAAGTTGACTTTAGCATCATACAATCCTACATTATTGTACGTTGAAGGCAAGCTCAACACAGTTGCCGATGCGTTATCAAGAAATCCTGTTTGTTTAGTGTCGGTTAACGCACTGTTGAGCAGTAAAAGTATTGCGTTAGACCAGCGTAAAGATAGTTTTTGGGGTAAAGTAATTCTTGCTTTAGAATCGGATGATTTTAGCAACAATGTTCTTGGTCACCCCGACTTAGCAGGTTTTGATTATTTTAATTTTGTAATGCATGAAGGGTGTTTGTACAGAAAGAGGGATTTAAATGACAGGGTAATTTTGCAACTCGTCATCCCAGATTCGCAAATAAGTACTTTATTACCTATTTTACATGGACATGATACAATTGGGCATCCGGGGAAGCTTCGGTGTTTGACACAAGCTCAGAGAAATTATTATTGGCGGACGATGAAAAAGGATATAGATAGATATATTGACTGTTGTTCTACATGTACCACTATTAAGCCTAAGTTGAGCCCGGAAGTGAAAATCGGGGAATATCCGATTCCAACGTATCCTTTCGATGTGGTTGCTATAGATCTATTGAAACTTCCACTGACTAGCGCCGGCAATCAATATATAATGCTTACTATTTGTCACTTTTCACGGTATGTCGTGTTATCGGTGTTGCAGGATAAAGAGGCGAAATCGGTCGCTAATACATTTTTAGCGGACGTCGTGTGTAAATTTGGTTGTCCTAATACCATTATAGCTGATAATGGTAGAGAATTTTGTAACTCTAGTATGGCGAAACTATGCGATGAATATACTATAGATCATGTTACTGTTTGTCTTCATTCACCCCAGTCTAATGGCTTGGCGGAACGCGTTAATCAATCTCTTATCCGTGCTCTTTGCGGCTTATTATTAGATCGTGATACGAGTACTTGGGATTCAGTTTTACATTTTGCAGAATCAACACTAAATTGTTCGATAAATTCCTCGATTGCAGATTCGCCGTATTTTATTGTTTTTGGTAGAGATATGAGACTTCCTCACAATTCGTTGGTTCAGTCTAATTCTCCTGTTTATAACTGCGATGATTACGTGTTGTATCACTTGAATAATTTTCGGTCTATTTATAAGACTTTACGCAGTTCTCTTTCGAAGTCAAAGGAAGACATGATGAACGTAGCGAATAAACGTAAGAGGGATGTTAATATTGTTGTAGGGGATCTTGTTTACTTGAGGGAATTTTACGCCAAAGATAAATTACAACCTGTTTTCGAGGGTCCTTACCGCGTAATTTCAGTCGACAAGAATAGTACTGTTCTAAAACACTTAGAAAAGGGCGTTGAAAAAAGGGCTCATGTGAATCATTTGAAACGTGTTATATGCAATCTACCTGGTTATGAAGATATTTCTGTTGACCACAAACCGGTGGGTGAGTCCGAGGCATGTTAAGGGACGCTCAAACTTTTGCTAGAAACTTGACCTTGGATGATTCTGGTGCTATTCCTCCCTCTCCGCCCTCCTCTCTCTTACTTATGCCTAATATCCTAATCTCTTCTAAAGATGTACTTTCTACCCTCTCTGGGCTTAACACTAATAAGGCGTACGGTCCGGACGGTGTTCCTCCTGTTGTTCTCAAAAACTGTGCTTCCGTGCTGACTCCCTGCCTAGGCAAACTCTTTCGTCTCTGTCTATCCTCTAACGTCTTCCCTTCATGCTGGAAGTTTGCTCACATTCAACCTGTCCCAAAGAAGGGTGACCGCTCTCAACCCTCCAACTATCGTCCAATTGCTCTTATCTCTTGTCTTTCTAAAGTTTTTGAAACTATTCTTGCTTCCAAATTTCTTAAGCATTTCTCTTCTCATAATCTGCTCTCAGATCGCCAGTATGGCTTCCTTAAGGGTCGCTCTACTGGTGACCTTCTTTCATATCTTACTAACTCTTGGTCATCCTCCTTTCGGGACTTCGGTGAGACTTTTTCTATTGCACTAGACATATCGAAAGCCTTCGATAGAGTCTGGCATAAATCTTTAATTTCAAAACTACCCTCCTTCGGTTTCTATCCCTCCATCTGTGCCTTTGTCTCTAATTTCCTTTCCGGCCGTTCCATAGCCGCGGTTGTGGACGGCCATTGTTCACTTCCTCACCCTATAAACTCCGGTGTTCCTCAGGGCTCTGTCCTATCTCCTATTCTCTTTCTAATTTTTATAAATGATCTCCTTAACTGTACCTTAATTCCCATCCATTCATACGCAGATGACTCAACCTTACACTACTCCATTAGTTTTTCAGAACGCCCCAGCCAGCAATCCCTCAACGACAAACGTAATGAAGCCATAGAACTCTTAAATTCTGATCTAAATACTATTTCCAATTGGGGCAGAGAAAACCTTGTTAACTTTAATGCTTCCAAAACCCAATTTCTCCATCTATCTACCCGTCAGGATCTCACAGCGGACTATCCCTTATTCTTCAACAATTCAAAAATCAACCCTTCATCTTCTCTCAATATTCTTGGTGTCTCTTTTTCTTCTGCTCTCAATTGGAAGGACCATATTACCAGTCTTGCTAAGGCAGCCTCCCAGAAGCTGGGTGTGCTCAACCGCCTTAGGGGGTTCTTTTCCCCTGCACAGCTTCTTGCTCTGTACAGGGGCATAGTGCGCCCTTGTATTGAGTATTGTTCACATGTGTGGGGAGGTTCCTCTCACACCACTCTCCTAGACAAAGTTGAAAGGAAGGCCTTTCGTATCATTAACTCCCGTCCACTCACCAACTCTCTGCAATCTCTCTCTCTCCGCCGCAATGTTGCATCTCTCTCGCTATTCTATCGCTACTATAATAATCAGTGTTCCTCAGAGCTATCCCAGTGCATACCACCTCCTTTACGTAGGGCACGTGGTACCCGTCTTGCAACTCAATCCCACCCCTACTCTGTGCAACTCTCCAACCCAAGAGTGAAACGTTAACTCTCGTTAACGTTACTCTCAAACTTTCTTCTACTCAACAGCTGAGCTCTGGAACTCTCTCCCAGAATCAGTCTTTCCCTCTTCCTATGACTTAAATTGCTTCAAACTCCGTGTGTCCAGGCATTTTGGCTCGAACGTCCCTTGATTTTGGCCCTGTCACTCTTTCAACTATGGGGGAGGCACTCGCTATAGGCAGTTATGCCTTTTGCCTCCCTCAATCACATAGAAAAAAAAAAAAAAAAAAAAAAAAAAAACGGCCTAAAAAGACATATGGTGCTCATAAATATAATTTAAGATCGAGTAATATTACTTTTGTTAAAGAGGAAAGTAATTTTGTTGCTCAATGGTGGGTTGACAGTTTGGGAATGAATTTGGATGAATTTTACATGTAAATTTTTAGTCACCATATTTTTTTTGTTTGGTTCCTCAGATGGGTGTCGTAGGAAGGATTGTGGGGCGCTTCTTGGTATTCTGGATACTGGGATGGTTGGCTGGACAGCTACGCACTGTCACCGCTAGCGCAGACAATCCTACCAATCTCACTAGGTCGGGAATGAGTATGAGACCTAAGGGTAAAGTTGTAATAGTGTCCGATGTGGTAGGATCTTACGTGGATATGACATACTTAACTAAGATTAACACCTTACGAGCGGCCTAGGCGGTAATTTATATGTACCGCCCAGCGGGGTGTTTTTACCCTAAATAGGGTTGTTTACATGATCATTTTCATGCCTAAATAAGACCCAGAGCGTAAAACAAGTATCTATCCCTGAAAGGGCATAAACAGAGCTTTCCAATGACACCCCAACCATCCTTGTACGACCACTGGTTCTCTTGCAACGATCGCGCAACACGAGTGCAAAAACCATGTAATTAGGTAGTTTCCCTACATAATTCCCTGTGTAGCGAGTGCGAGAGGGTAGAGGAGGGTGGGATTCATGTCAGTAGGTCCGCCGCGGTGGTTTGGAGCAGTCATACGCTTGCTACGCTCCTCCCACCACTCATCTCTCTCTCTCAGCAACATTACGTGGTGAAAATGGCACACGACATAAGTTGTGAACCGCCACTTAGTCCATTTTTATTTCACACGACATAAGTTGCGCGCCGCCAAAGAAGGGTTAAACGAGGATGTGGTAGAGTTTCGGAGGATGTAACTAGAACGAGGGATAAGTTGGACGAGCTTCAAAATTTGACTAAGCACTCTAATACCCTGCTGTGGATTTATTTCATTTGATGCGCTGGAAATTGTCTGTTGTGCAGTCTGAGGTAGACCATGTTTTTCATAACGCAGAACCTGACTCTCACTCTCGCCGTAAACGGGGTTTGATTAATGTAGGTGGTAAGTTACTTGAGGGTTTGTTTGGCCTCGTTACTGAGGAAGACCTTCAGTCTGTTGAGAGTAAAGTTAAGGATCTTTTTATATATTTGGAGAAACAGAACATGATTATGTCTACGAACAACATGAATTTACAGAATATGGTGAACACCATTACTGATATGAGTACGTTTCTTAATGATGTACAAGGTTCACTACATGCATTGGAGAGTAACGTAACGTTCTTTGAGGAGCTCGTCATAATATCCACTCATATTGACACTTTCCATATTTTATCTACTATTTTGGGGAAGGATTTTGAACGCTATATGCATGCTTTAGTTCACGCGGAGAACGGGCTAGTGACATCTGACTTGCTTTCCTTGGCTAACTTATACGAGTTGCTGAAATTGGCAAATAAAACATTTGATTTGGTACCTTTGGTGGGTCACTCAGAATTAGAGTCTTATTACCCTTTTCTCGAGGTGTATGTGAGTCACGGTAAATTTCTTATTTTGATCCCTTTTGCTTCTGACATGATTTTGTCTTGGACTGAAATTATACCTTTTCCGGTAAAATGTCATAATTCCTTACTCACTATTAATTTTCCTGCCGAGAATTTGCTAGTTTCGAAAGGGAAGTATACAGATGATTACTATTCGTTACTGAGTTCCTCCACTGTTCATGCGTTTTGTCACACGGCTCTCGGCTTGTTTACTATTTGCCCAGCGTCTGCCGTTCCTTTACTGCCAATGAAGTCTAACAAATGCGTTCAAGCTATTATTGGCAATGCCGATATCCTGGATAACTGTAATTTCACTCCGGTTCAATTTCACCCATTTGTTCACGTTCACGTAAGTAATACTCATTTTCTTTATTTTGTGAATGCTTCAGAACTACTTGCTACTTGCCCGGACCGTGCACCCTTTCATAAATCATGTATTGGCCAAGTTTATGTAAGGGACTGTGTTTGTTGGTTTCATCTCATATTACTCTTTACCCATCATTCACTCATATGCTTTCGTTCACAGAACAGGATATCCTGTTTGCCAGCATTCCATCTGAAGTAAACATTACAAATAACTTTTCATTTCCTAAGATAATTTTGCGTGAGATTGAAACTTTAGAGCTGATTAACACATCCATGGATACGTTGTCATTCATGCATTTCGTTCGTCCGGAGTACATCTACCCTCTGCCACTGTTCACTGGTCTTGTCGTGATTATTTTCATTATCATTTTCCTTGTAATTTCCAAGAACATTGAGGGTAGGTTGACAAGGATTGAGATTATTCAAAATGTTAGAACATAAATTGTTTTCATTATGTGTAAGGCAGTAGAGGCCTGTAAACAGACCTGTGGTATTTTGGTTGGTCCGATTCCGTGGTTAACTTACTTTGCATACATTTTGTTTGTATATTGGAATTGTTCTTTTTCAGGTTTTCTATTTTCAGTATTTTTTATATATACTCTATGTAATTTTTATTGTGTATATAACTATTTTGCACATTTGATTTGTTATTGCATATTGCATATTATCTGATTGGTTTAATTTTCTTTCCTTGTTATTCCATGTTGAAAACCAGATTTCAAAGGTATCCTCTATCTCTTTCTTTTCCCTATTATAAGCTTCACCGTAGTGTTTATCTATATTGCAAATTAGTTGCACTCTACAGCTACTTCGTCACGGTGTTATCAATATTGAAACCTAGTATTATAACTCTTGAAACACGAGTTATCAGTTTTAAATTAAGTGTTAACTTGAACTATAACCTACAATTTAGTGTATTCATATTTCAGAACAACTAATGACTGGATAAAATTTCGATCAAAGACATTGATTAAGTGGTGTGGTAATTGGTGGATCCTATCGAAAGGATGATGAACTTTCTCTACATTGGTTCAATTATGTTCGATTTGCTCTTATGTCTTTGTTGTTTGGGATATGTGTACACTTATATATATATATATATATATATATATATATATATATATATATATATATATATATATATAATCTCTTTATATTTTTCATTATATAAATATTTGTCTTCCAGATTCTTCTTAATTTTAAATTCCTTTGCCATAATGGGTTTACAAACTTCAAAAATCTTACTAAAAACATCACAAAACTAGAAAATGTATTATTAATATTATAATCATTTTCTATTATATTTGTTCGGGAGTAATTTCAGTGGTAGACATTATATTTCTTATTTTTAAGGGGGGCGTGTTAGGTACTCCAATATATCCAACTAGTATTCCTTGAATTACTTAAGCACTAGAGTACATATATAAAGTATATCTCACTATAATAACCTTAATATAACTACTCATATTATTAAACATAGTATTTTTGACATCAACTGTACATGATGGAGGCAAGTGGTATTGGTGCCTAGAGTCTGGAGTTTGAGCATACGTCATATACCTGGTCAGCATTCCACTCAACTCACATCATGGCATGGTTACTATGGCAGATCTTTCTATGGAAGTTTACCCAGGGCGTGTCATTGGGTGAAACCACACCCGAATACGTCATTATTGACAGGTACCAGGATTGGTGGACATTGTACACGTAGAAGGTAATGAGTGGGTTTACGTCATATAATGGGTGTGACCCGTATGCTTATATGCGGTAGCGAAGGGGGTTGGAGGAGAGACGACGGAGAGCCCCACAGCTGATAACAGGGGTCAGGGTGACAGCCAGTGTGTGTGATAAACGGACCTAAACCATACTTGAATTAATCTTACTATTACGAATACTTATACAATCAATATATTAGTGTACTTCTGAATAAGTCTCAAGATATCTTCCATTAAACTATTGTGAATTATTTTCAAGTTTCAGTTACCTGATTCTAATATTATTTTGAGTTATGGGGAATTGATACCAATATAACCCCCATTTTACTTAACCATTCATCCCCCCTTAATTGTTAGAAGTTATATGACAGAACGTCAATGACAGCCACAGTGTTATAAAGCTTTGGTGCAAACACCCCTTAGACCCACTTTCAAGATAAATTTGTAAATTTTTTGGTAGAAAAATGTCCCGAACGAAGGCCGGTACCTTCTTAAATTAGAGGCTCGCTATTGCTCGCCAGGAAAAAAATCGACACTTTAAGGGCACAAAAGGTCTTAATTTTGACAACAAAATGAGGCGAAAGGTTTCAAAATGGCCAAACTTACGGAACGAACGTCTTAAAACCTCGAAAGTAATATGCTAAACATGAGGGAGAAGGGGGTCCAGAAAAAGTGAGTACCACCCCTTAAAGGCTGTAAAACTGAAATAAACAAAGAAAGAATACATGTAATTTGTTACACGTTAGGAATATACAGTATATATAGGAATACTATTACTACTCTAATATAGGTTTAGGTAATAATATGTTACACGTCAGGAATATACAGTATATATAGGAATACTACTACTACTCTAATATAGGTTTAGGTAATAATATGTTACACGTTAGGAATATACAGTATATATAGGAATACTACTACTACTCTATTATAGGTTTAGGTAATAATATGTTACACGTCAGGAATATACAGTATATATAGGAATACTACTACTACTCTAATATAGGTTTAGGTAATAATATGTTACACGTTAGGAATATACAGTATATATAGGAATACTACTACTACTCTAATATAGGTTTAGGTAATAATATGTTACACGTTAGGAATATACAGTATATATAGGAATACTACTACTACTCTAATATAGGTTTAGGTAATAATATGTTACTGTGGAAATACTAATATATGTTAGCAAGCAACTGTACTCTTTCTCTCAGTGCATAGGTCAGCTTGCAATCATCACCGGCTGATTAACCCCTTCTGTACCGGTGACGTCTTTTTCATTTTATTCTTGCTATATTTAGATGATTTTAAACAGTTTAAGAAGGATCTGTGGCAGTAAAAAGGGCTATGTAAGATAATTCGAAGCCTGTTTATTGCTGTAGGCCTTTTTTAACTGACTAAAATCTACTAATAGTAGCCAGAATAAAGTTAAAAGAACGACATCGGTACGGAAGGGGTTAAATCCCTGCATCAAGTAGACAACACCCTATACAACATTCTTAGGTCACGTTGAAAGACATCATATTTCAGAGATCACGTTAAGTGGAAATTTACCATGGAAAGGCTCACACGGATGAGAGTGGTTTTAAGGGAAAATGGTTCACCTTTTGGGCGATTGTTCTAATTTCTTTATTATTTTTCTAGTTTCCTCCCGCCATCAAACTTTAAAAAACAAAAAAAACACCCCCTAGACCCCCTTTCAAGATACATTTGTACATGTTTCAGTAGAAAAATGTCCCAGCCGAAGGCTGATGTCTCCTAAAACTACAGGCTCGCTGCCGCTCGCCAGGAAAAAATCGATACCTAAATGGCACGAAACGTCTTAATATTGACAAAGAAATGAGGTAAAAAGGTCTGTAAATCGCCAAACTAATGGAACGAACGTTTTAAAATATCAAAGCTAACGGGACTAAACATGAGGAAGAAGGGGGATCATAAAAGCGACCCATCTCCCCTTAACTAGTTACAAACACTCCCCAGCCGCCGAGGTTTAGGGTAGATTGAGAATTACCGACCCACTTGGGCACCAGTTACCAGGGTGCCAAGGGTTCCAAGGGCACCAAGGGTTCCAAGGGCGCCAAGGGTTCCAAGGGCGCCAAGGGTTCCAAGGGCGCCAAGGGTGACAAGGGTGCCAAGGGTGACAAGGGCACCAAGGGTAACACAATAATAATAATAATAATAATATTTATTCAGTCAGCAATTTACAGAGTTGGTACCACATAGTTTGTTACAAATATGACATGTACCAGCCTTGCATAATTCCAACTAAGGATAGCCCAATAAGGCCGTTAGGCGTATTTCCATTGGGGTCCTTGTGGGATTAGGTTAGCTGGGGAAAAGGGGAGGATAAAGAAATAGATACTTTAGAGAAAGTATTTCTAGGGGGTTATTTTAAGATACCTTACATCCTATAGTAAATATCAGTAATCCGTAATCAGTAATCATTTCAGTTTGGCTTGTCTATCTCTTATGTCGTATTTAGTAGTAGACATAAGCTTGGTGCTCCCTTCTCGCAGCTGTCCGGTTCAGGTGTTCCTTCAGGCTACGTCTGAAGGAATACAGTGTTCTCTTTTCACGGACTGACTGGGGTAGGTCATTCCAGTCTTTGATGGCAGTGAAGAAGAATGTTTGCTTACCCTGTCCTTGGATTCTCGGGACCTTAAAATTAAACATCATGTTTCTTGTATTATGTCCACTCCTCTCAATTGCTTTAACAAAATCATTCTTTAGATACTCTGGAGCTCTGTCATAGAACATTTTGAAGGCATTAGTTAGCCTGATTTGTTTGGCCCTGTCAGAGACATTGAGCATACCTAGTGACTGAAGTTGTTCCTGGCCAACATGTGATTTGGGTCCTAGGTTCAGCATGAACCTAACCATTTTATTTTGAGTGACCTGAAGTTTGTGCTGTGCTGATTTAGATGATGCAGAGTACCAGGATGACACAGAATAGTCAAAATGACATTGAACAAGCGCTTGGCAGAGGGTCTTTTTGGTCGCCGCGGGCAAGCATCCCACCTGTCTATACAGGTATTTTATACGTGCTCTACACTTACTCAGGATAGATTCCAAAATTGTTTCACCTGACAAACTCGCGTCCAGTTTCAGTCCGATACAAGGGTGCCTAGGGTACCAAGGGTGCCAAGGCGGTCACAGCAGAACTTAGACATCACATCTCCCACAAGAGTTCTATACAAGTGACCTGAAGAAGCTATCTGAGAAACGTTGTCAATAAAGTGCTCCTCTTCATGTGGTGTTGATATTCATCAAGAGTTCTATAGTCCCACACACATAGTACATTGACTCGACACACCTACTTATAATTTCTTCCTGTAATCATTTTTCTTACATCAAGATATTGTTCCTGTACAATATTGCTCCTGCACTCTTTGCGATTGTTCCTGTTAATAAAGAAACGGATAGTTTTCTGATTTCTTATTTCATATTACCTATAAAGTATTTATGGTAGTGGATGGTGGCAGCGATAACTTTACTACAAGTCTACGAGCAACTAGTAATACAACCCAAAATAAACACAATACCATCCTAACTAAGTTAGTTAATTAAAATAGGACTTCAGAGGCTATCAACCCTTTTGGATTATTAAGCCAGCACTCTGTAAGTAAAGAATAGCGTCAGGACTGGAGCCCCTTTTTGAGAACTCCAGTTCCTTGCCTAACTAAGATTGTAATTAAGAAATACTGAACACCAACAGTTCACTAAATCTCCATCCATATTACATTACGGAAATAACTTACAAACCTATGAAATATATAGAAACATTGCATCATACTAATATATAGAAACATTGCATCATACTAATATATAGAAACATTGCATCATACTAATATATAGAAACATTGCATCATACTAATATATAGAAACATTGCATCATACTAATATATAGAAACATTGCATCATACTAATATATAGAAACATTGCATCATACTAATATATAGAAACATTGCATCATACTAATATATAGAAACATTGCATCATACTAATATATAGAAACATTGCATCATACTAATATATAGAAACATTGCATCATACTAATATATAGAAACATTGCATCATACTAATATATAGAAACATTGCATCATACTAATATATAGAAACATTGCATCATACTAATATATAGAAACATTGCATCATACTAATATATATAAACATTGCATCATACTAATATATAGAAACATTGCATCATACTAATATATAGAAACATTGCATCATACTAATTTTACAAGTATTCACAATATCAAGAATATAATAATTATGTTAAGGCAAGTAATCGTAGCAAACATAGCGCTTGTTCTAAACTACAGTATAGAGCAATGGGCTCTGTAGGATGCTTTCAGGAAATCACTGTTTCAGATGTTCCCACCAACACTTGGCACTGTGGCACCATCGTATTTGTAATGCCTTTGAAAGAACCCTCTGAATGTGTCTACTAATTCAGATTGTGAATATTTCAAGCTATTAATTTTGCAATGATACTCTATAGTATATAGATAGTGAGCTATGTATCATCTAACTTTTATTGTCTTTAATTCCAAATCAGTTCACTTAATAATTATGGCGCCAAAATCTAAGTGCCCCAATGGCTCCCCATGATATTTTCATTGTTTTACACCATTAAGGGGAGATGGGTCGTTTTTCTGGCCCCCCTTCTTCCTCGTGTTTAACCCTATTAGTTTTCAGATTCTAAGATGTTTGCCCCATTAGTTTGTCGATTTTAAGACCTTCCTCCCCATTTCCTTTTCAATTTTAAGAACTTTCGTGCTATTTAGGTGTCGATTATTTTCCTGGCGAGCGATAGTGGGCCTGTAATTTTGGAAGAACCGGCCTTCGGCCGGGGCATTTTTCTACCGAAAAATGTACAAATTAATCTAGAAGGGGGATCTAGTGGATTTTATTTTAAGTCTGATGGAGGTCTAGGGAGGAAACTAGAAAACTAATTAATAAATTAAAAATATTGACCGAAAAGTAAACTAAACCCCCTTAACCCACTGAGCACCAGCTAAATATAAATAAATGTACATCCAGGGACCGGCCGATTTTGCCCCAATTTTTTTTTTTTCTAAAATGGAAGAAAAAGGTGAGAAAAGAAGAAAAAAAAATTACCCACCTCGGTCATGGGCGGCCTTCAAACTTCCCGCCCGGTCAGCCATAGATGAGCGCGGCAGCATGGCAGATGTACGATGCGGCCAGTTTTCGAGTGACGGTTATTTACACCACCCGAGCATCATGTGTGCCTTCATAGTTCATATATTAGCAACATTTATCACATAATGTCATTGTAAGTGAAGTTACAGTGTGAAAAGTGCTTAGATATAAGTCTTGTAAAGTGAACACGAGTGGCAAGACCGTGGCGCGTCTCAGTTGCCATGGAGACTGGCGGCCATCATGCTCTGGGACAATAACAGAACACACGAACTGACACACACCCAGCTGACTGACACGTGCCACCAATACTTTCACTTTCTCTGTTACTCCCCTGCTTTATTCAGTTTTCATGTCTCTTCCCCTCTTTATTCAGTTTATTACTTTATCATATGTTTTATAGTTATACAATATGAGTTTCACACATTGTTTTACACACGTTTGACTTAGAAATAGTATATATTTACACTTATTGGTGTCCGTCACTGTTTTACGTATATTTGAGTGTCAATATCACTTACATATTGTGTTCGGCACTTTGTATAGCCTATATTTATTATTTACACTTGGTTTTTATACAGACATTTCACATTTCATAGCGTCTTTTATCGCAGTCTTTGAGTACAGTTTTAGAAATGCTCAAGGGTGTGATACTCCTTGAAGCAGTCCGGGAAACACAGTCCAACATCACATTCTGGGCACATATACCTGGTATCTGATCTCACAGGCTCCCTCTGTGTCGTGTTGTGGCACAAATGACACCGTCTTCGGGGTTTGTCATTGTTTTCTGTGGGCGTGGCGTTGTGTCAGCCTGGCAATCCCTTCTGCTGCTGGGCATTGATGGGCGGGGGGTTGCTGGAAGTGGGAGGCAGCCATGTATTCCCTCAACACCTCCCTGGACAACTCGATGCAGAAGTTCTCCATCGTTTCCTGCTTGCCGGTGATTGTTGAGTAGAGGATATGGCTGTTATAGAGGGTGAGATCGAGGAGGTGGAAGAATAACTTCTGATACCACCTCATCGTCTTCCTCGCACACTCACATGACGAGATGACAGCATCTGATTTATCCACCAGCCGCATGTTGATGTTATAATCACAGATGGCCAAAGGTTTCTTGATAACTTCGCCAGTTGCTCTGTCACGACGTCTGCTGTCCTGGAAGATGGGAAGGTGGACTATTGTGAGGACGTTCACATCCCGGTTATCCATCCAGGACAACATGAGGACATTGTTAGCCTGCTTGTGGATGATGGAGCCCTTTTCCCGCCTGGGTGGTAGTTCGGGCATGAAGATCCGATTCCTCCTGACGGTGCCACAGACTCCTGTAGTGCGGCTATGCAGGAACTTGGCAAGGGAGGGGCTGGTGTACCAGTTGTCCAGGTACAGTATGTTGCCCCTGTCCAGGTAGCCCTGCAGCATGGTGATGACGACGGCCCCAGAAATTCCGTATGTCCTCGTTTCCACCAATTCTGTTTTCTTGCCCATATACAGAATTAGGTCCTGGATGTAACCAGTTCGACAGTCACACATCACGAAGGTGGTCAGGCCATATCGATGTCGTTTGCTGGGCATGTACTGCCGGATGCCAATATTCCCCCTCCACAGCAGCAAACTCTCATCAATAATGAGCTTCTGATGGGGTTTGAAGGCGGCAGCAAGCTTCAGCTTCAGGTACTCAAAAATGGGTCTTATTCTCTCCATGGGGTCCTTCATTGCTCTGGGTTGACTTTGATTTCTGGTGTGGGCTGCCAGGCTGTCGATGAAATGGAGGTTCCCCATTATGGCTGTGAACCTATTTCTGCTCATTATTTGGCCAAAAATAGGGGTTCGGACGAGGGGATCCCAGGACCAGTACTTTTTTATGGAGGATTTCCTTGTGACCCCCATCAGCATTACAATGGCCAAGAATGTGTAAAACTCTGGGACATCTAGGGAGGACCATGACAGCCTTGCGGAGTATTTTGACTGCTCCTTCCCAGCCATGAAATAATAATTGTACCAGTTGGTCTGGTCAACAATTAGAGCCACGAGATTTGTAGTGAAGAACTGCCTGAAGATCTCCAGTCTCGTGGTCTGCCGCCCCTGGTTTGGGAGCGTAGGGCCGGCAATCCCAGCGTCCACAAAGTTGTAGTCGGTGGGCACAAAGTTGTCTCCATCGACCCAATCCCACACGTCAGGTTGAGCGGCACCTTCGTCACCAGAGTCGTCAGGAGGGGAGTCACCATCAGGGTGGTAGGGGGGCCCTGCCCTGCCTCTTGCCCCTCTTGGCCCTCTTTTCCCTCTTGCCACTCTTGCCCCTGCCTTCAACCTCGGCCTTGGTCGAGCCGACCCAGCCCTTGCTCTCGCACCGCCAGGGGTGGGGCGTATTAGGGTCACCTTAGACACCCTTCGGCCACGCCCACGCACAGGACCACAGGCACTCCACGTACATTGATAGGGCGTTGCGCACGATCAGGGCGGTGTGGCGACGCAGGCAGTGATGGTGTCTGGGTGTCGTGTCTGTGGGAGGTCCCAGGCTGAGGAGAAGGTACAGGTGAGTATGGTAGTGGTCCGGGAGGTGATGGTGGGGGCGAGTCAATCCGGGGTGATGAGGAAAACAGGCGGCGTGCGGCAGGGCATTGGTGGTGGCGTGGGTGGCGTGGTGGAGATGATTCGAGGGCAGGCATATCTTCATCTGTTGCTTTTGAAGAAGAAGTCCATGGCTGCGCTGCTAATATGGCTGCACCCCTGCGCAAGCCATAGAAAGTGTGAGGGGTTGGTGCTTTTAGTGGAGAGGGAATGGGGGGTGGTGGGGAAGGCAAATGCGGGGGAGCACCACCACGGCGAAGCACATGTGGTGTCGGAGCTTGACCCACCTCCTCCTCCTCTCCGTCCTCCTCCCCATCATCCTCACCTCTTCTCTTCTCAGCCCTACGATGAGAAAGTGGAATGTTGATGAAGGCTATGGGGTCTGGGTTATCTTCCTCATCCTCTTCCCCACTTACTGGGGGACTCCACTATGTCACAGGGGGGAGCAGGGGAGCGATAGCTGCTCGCCTCCCTTTGTGGTAACCTGGCGTACCGTTCAGCGATGGGGAGATAGGGTTCCTCCTCATGCATTTCATCATACTCGGCCACAGTGGGACTATATTCGTCCTCTGAACCGTCATTCGATGATCCAGTGTCACTATCAGGCTCATCACTCTCGTCAAGTATGGCCATGGCATCGGCCATGGATATTCCCCTGCGTGGGTAACGGCGTTTGTAAATCCGACATGGTGTTGCACTCACGAGATGTATGGGTAAACTGACTTTCCTTTGTCACAAACGTCCCTTGTCCCAACAAACGGAGATTTGTGGGTTTCCATACATTGCCTACATCCTAAGGAATATCCCATACAAATATCAAGCCTATAGCTACCATAGGACAAGAGTAAATAAGGTCCGAAGTCGCGGTGAAATCAGTAGGTACTAATCAGCCACTAATCCGCCCACCACCACCCATCTGGCAGGACTTGGGGGATAGCTGAGCATGGACAAGTAATGCGTACATCCTAAGGAATATCCCATACAAATCTCAAGCCTATAGCTACCATAGGACAAGAGTAAATGAGGTCGAAAGTCTTATGAGATAAGTGGGTACAGTAGTTTTCATCACCTCCCCTGCATGACCACCCACCCGGCAGCACTTGGGGGATAGCTGTGCATGGACAAGTAATGCGTACATCCTAAGGAATATCCCATACAAATTTCAAGCCTATAGCTACCATAGGACAAGAGTAAATAAGGTCGAAAGTCGTTGGGAGACAAGTGGGTACAGTGTTTTTCATCACCACCCCCGCATGACCACCCGCCCGGCAGCACTTGCGGGATAGCTGAGCATGGACAAGTAATTCGTACATCCTAAGGAATATCCCATACAAATATCAAGCCTATAGCTACCATAGGACAAGAGTAAATAAGGTCGAAAGTCGTTGGGCGACAAGTGGGTACAGTGTTTTTCATCACCTCCCCTGCATGACCACCCGCCCGGCAGCACTTGGGGAACAGCTGAGTATAGCATTGTGATGCACACATCCTAAGGAGTGTCTCACACAAATTTCAAGCCTATAGCTCTCATACGACAGGAGTAAATAAGGTTCAAATTCGCGATCAAATAAGTGGGTAAAGTGGCGCCACTAATCCCACCACTACCACCCGTGCGGCATGGCTGGCCGGTTCCCGCATACCGTCCCTGTTTGCCCACACTCTACGGTACCTCCCCTACCATTCTCAAGCCATTTCCTACCATACGAGCCGAATAATAGAGGTTTTAGTGGCCGACGCAATGTTCGCGTTGCTGGGATCTAGCGTTACATACATTGCCGACGCAAACAGTGCGTCGCTGGGGCTCAGTGGGTTAAATAACTTTCCAAAATAGTACAGTTACTTTACAATTATCATATGGCTCCTCTAGATGTAATAGTTACTGTTCAACTATAAAAGGCTATCCATGATATAATATAATCAGAATGCTGGACAATACGTTTACATTCCTCCACATGGCTCCCCTAAGTGATTTTTTTTGTTTTTTCTCTATGTGCATGGAGGAGAGAAAAGGCAGGTTGCCTGTAATGAGTGTTTCTCCCCAAAGTTAAAAGAGTGACTGAGCCAAATTCAAGGGGCGTTGGAGTCAAAATGCCTGGATACACGCAGTTTAAAGAAGTCTAAGTCATAGGATGAAGGAAACACTGATTGAGGGAGTGTTCCAGAGTTAACTTGTTGAGTAAAAGAAAAACTGAGAAAATTTGCCAATTCTTGGGTCGGATAGCTGGACAGAATAGGAGTGGGACTGTGTTGACAAGTGGGTGCCTCGCAATCGCCGCAAGGGAGGGGGTATTTACTGTGAGAGCTCTGAAGAACACTGATTGTTGTAATAGCAATAGAAGAGTGAAAGAGATGGAAAATTGTGGCATGTAGAAAGAGATTGTAGGGAACTAGTAAGAGGAAGCATGTTGGTGAGGCGAAATGCTTTTGATTCTACTCGTTCGAGAAGTGTGGTGTGGGTGGAGCCTCCCCACACATCCGAACAATACTCAATAAAGGGGCGCACTGTGCCCCGATACAGAGCAAGACACTGTGCGGGGTTGAAGAACCCACGGAGACGGTTGAGCACACCCAATTTTTGGGAAGCTGTTTTAGCAAGAGTGGTAATAACATCAAGCAGCTTCTCTGGGTGCCAGACATCGCTAAATTGATAAATAATTAAGCCTGTTAAGGGTGAAGGCTTTATTTTTTGGTAGATTTTGTCATAATATGACAATATGACAATTTTTTTTTTTCTGTGATTATATATTTATATATAATCACAGAAAGAAAAAAAAAAAAATATATATATATATATATATATATATATATATATATATATATGAGGTGTTAACTTAAAAACGGTAAAATGGCTCGGATCCCCCTTTGGCTCTGGACGCCTCATATATTTTATATTTTCTTTTTCATTTTCTCCGTAGACCTCCATCAAAATTAAAAAAAGCTTCCATTAGATCCCCTTGTTAGATAAATTTGTAAATTTTTCGGTAGAAAAATGTCCCGGCCAAAGGCCGCTTCTTCCAAAATTACAGGCTCATTATCGTTCGCCAGAAAAAAAATCGACACCTAAATAGAACGAAAAGTCTTAATATTGAATAAGAAATGGGGTGAAAGGTCTTAAAAACGCCAAACTAATGGGCCGAACATCTTAAAATCTGAAAACTAACGGGGCTAAACACGAGGAAGAAAGGTGTCCAGAAAAACGACCCATCTCCCCTTAATATTGCACAATGGCCAGCTTACATACATACATACATACACAATATTTGGCCGCCTCATCATCCGTACCACAAGCCAATATCCAACAAGAATACTTAAGGGAGCCCAGACGGTATTGTGCAGCATAATTTACTGGTTCGGCTCAATGGTTTAAGGAGGGGGTTTAATTTGCTCTCTAAACCTCTATCAAACTTTTAAAAAATACCCACAAGACCCCCCATCGATATAAATTGGTACATTTTTCGGTAGAAAAATGTCCCGGCCGAAGGCCGATTCCTCTTTAGATACAGGCTCGATATCGTTCGCCTGGAAAAAATTGACACCTAAATGGCATGAAAGGTCTTATTATTGGCAAATAAATGGGGCAAAAGGTCTGAAAATTGCCAAACTAATGGGGCGAATGTCTTGAAATCTCATAACCAATAGAGCTAAACATGGGTGAGGAGAAGGACTCGAAAAAACAACTGCCTCCCCTTGAGCCGGTATCACACGAGATATTTTATTGTCAACATTCGATGATCAACATTTTTCTGGCAACATTTCTGGAATATTTTGCACTGGTATCAGAAACTGTACTGATGATAGATAAATTTAGGTAGCCGAAATATTGTATATGTTGACTTCATAAGCTGCCAGACCAGTGTTGAGGGATAGAACGCTCGTGTGATACCGGCTAGTGTCTAGTCAGCAGGTTCTAGTCGTGTTCGAGGTCCTCCAAATAGATAAGCGGCTTAAGGGGATAGTGGCTATTGTTTTGGTCTATAAATCTATTTATTCATCAAGCTTAAAAATACACCTACCAGAACCCTCTTTAAGATAAATTTGTACATTTTTCGGTAGAAAACATTTCTTGGTCGAAGGCCAGTTCCTCTTAAAATTATAGGCTCGCTATCGCTCGCCAGGATAAAATCGACACCTAAATGACACACAAGGTCATACAATTGACAACGAATTGTGGTGAAAGGTGTTACAATCGTCAAACTAATGGGCCGAATGTCACATAATTTCAAAAATAATGGGGCTAAACATGAGGAAGAAGGGGGACCAGAAAAACGACCCATCTCCCCTTAACGTTTATGCGGATATCCAGTCCGGAATCGCAGTTATTTTCTTGGGCTGCACACTGTTTTGGGGAGGGTCGGTAACAAAAGTATAGGAGAAATTAGAATAAAGATTGAACATTGTGTCAAATAAGAACAAATTATACTATTAATCACCGTAGCGTAGCGCAAGGAATTGTGTTGTGCGTTTTATTTATTTGTTTACTTATTATTATTATTATTGGGGGGGGGGGGCAATTGGAAGGCGTTGCCACGGAGAGGTAAACAATATTGGAATATAACTATAATGCCGTGCATTAAGGGGGGGAAGGGTTTATTTTGTTGGTCGATTATTTCATATACAGTATATGTATTACATATTTATTAGTGGCCCCTCCATCATTGACGAACATGCCTATTACATAAGGCACCCTCTTCAAACACTCATCCGCCGTAGTTTGAATCTACCGCGCAGAGCATTTAAAATTTGAGGAGCCTTCATCATGAGCGCACGCGACCTCACTCATGGCTTCACTCATTATGAATTGGGTTCTCACTACGAAAAAACTTCGTAAAAAATAAAAACAAAAAGAAAATAAGAATAACTATTCAATAAGCTTTCCATAATATCGTGGATGTACTTGTGTGGATCTTTGACCAGACGCTGACTCAGGTGTCATTCTTCCTTCTCTGCTCTGCGCTCAGCCTGCCCGGACGTGTCTCCCCACGCTCCGCTGGTTCCGCATTTGCTGCGTCCCTAGTGAGTTTTTTCTCATTTGTTTACTCCGGGATGTATCGAGTAAGGTTAGGATATGCGTAGCAGGAGTGTCCTGGGCTGGTTGCCCGCAGTGCAGTGTATTTTGGGTCGTGTGTTTGGGGCGTCTATTTCGGATGTACCCTCGTGGTCCTGTTGTGGACATGTGAACTTTTTCACAGTTAGTTAGCTTGTGTTGCAGGCGGCTTTCATTACCCGTTATTATCGCTGCCTTTTATCTTTCTGACGAGGTAGTGTTGCTTTACTGACGTTCCCAGCGTATTTTTCTTCACTTAGTGAAGTTTTTTCTGGGTCGCGAGTCAGTCTTCCCTTTGCCGGAAGTTTCTGCTACAGTGGTGTGTTGGCGGTGGTTCCTGTTGTGATATAATTCAGTGCTTTTTGTTTATATTCCGAAATGTTATCTTTTCCGTCTGCCTAGGCCTAGCCAGCCTCTTGTAGCTTTGCCACATGTACAAGTGTTATTGATTTATATTATAAATATGAACTATTGTGTCATGTGTGTCCTGGTTTAGTTGTGTATTGGCTAATTCCATGGACTATTTTTGTTTCCTGGATTAGTTGTGTATTGGCTAATTCCACGGACTATTTGTGGGCCCGGGGTTAGTTGTGTTTTGGCTAACTCTTCGGTCCTATGTGGCGTTCAGATGGTATCTGGACGAGGTGGGTTGTTTCCCGGCGGGTTTTTCTCGGTTTCACCATGAAAAACCCGGCTGGGTGCCGAGTTTTGGCCACACGTGGTTTCAAAAACAGGCTTGTTTCCCCGGCGAGTAGGTGTCTGTGGCTCCCCAGGACTGCGTCTCTGTGGTGGTGCCTGTTTCAGGCTCTCTATGATTCCCGGCGGAATGGCTGTACCCATCTAACAGTGTTCATGCGGACACGTGTTGTGAAGTTGTTTTCCCCGGTTTTGCAAAACCAGGAAAAAACCTAGCTGTTGTTGTTTGGTTTTCCTCCCCGGCGATCTTTTACAAAGAAGTGGGGACAGGAACAATTGGGGTTAACTTTTAACATCTTGCACACCCGGCGGGTGCACCTTGGAAGGGTGGGATGAACGAATTGGTAATTCAGTTTAGTTAACCGGACAATTAAGGGATACTTTTTGTATCGCCACCTTCAACATACGGCGATTGAGGGCTCATTTGGGGTTAACTTTTTTAATAAAAAATTACTCTCACACCCGGTGGGTGCTCCTTGGTAAGGTGGAATAACGAATTAACAATTCGGTTTAGTTGACCAAGACAATTGAGGGATACATTTGTGTATCGCCGCCTTCAACGTACGGCGATCCTAAGACAATTCTTTAGAAGTCAGATCTCGTATTTTATCAGCCTTCCCAGTTTTTGATCTGCGAGATAATCCAGGGGCCGGCGTCTTTTTGGGGGGTTGTTTTGCCAAAATTGAATCTTGAATCAGACACCATCGGGAACACTATTTCAATTATAAACACCATGCTGGTTTTTTATATTGTGTCAGAGGGTATTCTTAAATCTCTTGGACAAGTTCAGACATTCTGATATCTTTACATAGGAACCCCACCGCGTAGCGAGCTGTGATCGTAGAGTATTACGTCTCGTTACCCGGCGGGTTATGAACACTTGTGTGCGAACATGTTGGGTTAACCTTATGAGCATTAATTCCTGGAAATTTTCTTTTTTTCCAGAGCTGGGCTCCGGCGAGTCTTAGAGAACCTGGAGTAGTTTCCCACCAGTCTCTGTCATGGCTACCTTTGCCCCGGTTTTTGCTTTATGCATTACGCCCTCCTGTTCAGGTATCCTTATTTTTGTGCACACCCTTTGTATAAAATGTGTTAAATGTCTAGACCGCTCAAGGGGTGTGTGGGTGATGCGAAACTGTACCTTTTGCTCGCAACTCAGCGTTAAAGTTTTACAAGACAATGATAAGACAGCAGCGGTCGCCTTAAGGGAGGTCAGGCAGCAAATGACTACTTATACTACTACTGTAGCTCATAAGTCACTTCAATGCGATAACGTCCCGCTTTGGGATAAGTTACTAATTGAGCACCCTCCCATTAAACGTCCCTCTAGAGTAACTGTTTGTAAACCGGCGGAGACTGGACAGGGTTCTATACTTGCTCCAGCCCCAGGCACATCTAAGCGACAGCGAGAACCGACGCCCCCAGTGGCAGCCTCCTCGTCACGGGCGAGATCTAGGTTCAGGTCCCCGCTTAGACAGCAGCCACCGAGTCGCTCTACTTCACCAACGAGCAAGAAGAGTAAGACGGAGGGGTCAACAAGTGGATATAGCGAGAAATCTTCTAAATCCAAGAGCAGTTCGCGGTCGCACCGTAGCCACAAGTCTTCCCGAAAGGACTCACATGATCGAAAGGCCTCCCGGCGTTCACCGGAGTCTAGTGCCTCTCGTCATACCTCTACCCCCGACAGAGCTAGTGTTCAATCTCATGGAGATAGTTTAGTACCAGTACCAAAAGACAGTTTACCACTTAGTATTTTAACCCTAGAATTGGAAAGTTCAGTGGACAGTGATCGTCCAATGGCAGAGTCAAGTGGGAGCTCCATGATTGAGGGTATTTCGGACTCCCAAGGGAGTGCAGGCCAAGGCCTGGGTGTTTGGCGGTATTCTCAACCTCTGGCTCAAACTATACAAACAGTGGCTGAGGTCCACCGGGACACGGCGATCCCATCATCTACTCCTGACTTGTCTTGGCAACAAGATGGGACTCCGGCTTCGGCGGAATCCTCTCATGGTGAGCCGGATGACAAAGACGAGGTATCTATCATCTCAGATATGGAAGTGCAAGAGTCGGGTTCAGTTTTAGACGCCGCACAGGATCGTAATGATTCACCTTTGAGTTCATCATCGAATAAATTTGTCACAGCAGAGGAAATAGATGGGCTGCTGGTTAATGCCCTCACTAAATTTTTTGGCCAACAGCCAGAGACTCCTACAGTGGACCTGGGAGCTCCTAGGACAAGTTCTAATGTCCGGCCTCTGATGACTTCTATTGCCTTGACTCAGATCCCTCACCCTCCCTCTATATCACCATCGGTGGTCACTAGGCCTGCTACGGCGGCACTGACTACTTCTAATGTCAGGGTTATAACGGATGTCAATCCGCCCTATTTAGATAAACCACCTATGAAAAAGGTAGCTATGCCCTTACTGTATGGTCCGGATGAGTCATGGGTTCACTTGATCCCCACTAAACCAGAGGTCGCTCAACCTACCTTGTCAGGGGAACTTCCAGTGCCACGAGAGTGGGTAATACAAGGCAATAAATCTAAAAAATTACGGGCCTTGGATACTTTGGGGAATGTACTAGATGTTAATGTTAAGGCCATTCCTAACTATTATCACCAGGACTATCTTGTTTATACTGCTAAACCTGCCCTGCCCCCTGCCTCAGCTTCGAGACTGTTTTCTGACTGGTCCAAACAGGATGGTTTTAATGACATAAAGACACTGTCAGCTCTCACACCAGAACTCGATTTGCGAACTGTCACAGACTCAGCCGCTAATCCAGTGTTGAAGGTGGGGCAGTTGGGTCCGGGACCTTGGGTGGAATGGGAGACGGAGGCTCAGAACTTTGAGACCACCTTCACCTCAAAATCTTCCCACCAGATCCCTCAGGATAGTCATTCTTGGTTCTCTATGCCAGTGTGTTCTGCCGGCGGAGTCCCTTCGGCTTTGTTTGATTTCTTAGCTGCCCCCAAAATCAATTTATGTGAACTCAAGGACCCTTTCACTACCCCTACCCCAACTCACCTAGACCGAGAATTTAGGCTATGGGGGAAAGCATTTAGACTTTTCTCACAGTACATTGTGATGCAACAGGTCGCTAAATCGATGCTCCGGTCCACTCAGGCAATCGCAGACGCGGATGCCAGAAGATCGGTTGAACTGTCTCGGCGACTGCTCCTTCAGTCGTCAATTCAGTCATTGGGTGACATATACACAGCCTTGCTTGAGGCGGTGCGAGCTCGACAAGATCTCAGGATGTCCTTGGTACGGAAGCTTCCTGATCGTATTGCGAATCAGGTGGTCATGTCACCAGTGCTCACTCCCTCTTTAATGTCCCCTGAGGTGTGGAGAACAGTTTTTAATATGGATCAGACCTTTAAACAGAGTCCCGCCCCTTCTAAGAAACCTGCCTTTAACTTCCCCAAACCCCAGCCAGTCGCAAAAGCACAGCCCCCCCGGCTGTGCTTTTGCGACTGGCTAAGCCCTTTCATCTACCTAAGTCCTCCTCCCCTCAAGGTCAGTACAGGTATAGACAGGGTAAGTTTACAGGTCAGAAAGGACGAGGCTATAATAAACCAGGTCAGGGCCCGTCTTCTGCCAACGCCAGCCAGCCGGTGAAGCGTCCACCACCACCACCTCCACCACCATAAAAAAACTAATATCTCTCTCATTTCCGGGGCCGGTCTCAAGGCGAGTGGATCCGAGGGTAGTACAGCCGGCGAACCCTTGTCTGCTAACTGGGTCGTTCCGAACGTGTCACCAAGCATGGCCGTTAAACACTTGGGCAAGGATGGTGGCACGCAAAGGCATCACTTGGCAGTGGCTCCGGCGACCTCGCTTACGTCAGCCGACAACGGCGAATCTAGTTTCTTTAGAGGTGGAGTCACTGGTCAAGGAAATGATTGCCAAGAATGTCATCATCCCGGTCCCTCAAAATTACCCAGTCTTCACATCCAAGCTATTTTTGGTTCCCAAAAGGAACAGTGTTCAGATGAGACCCGTCGTAGACCTGTCGTATCTGAACCTTCATATTCACAACGAGTCATTCAGGATGTTAACGGTGCACCAAATCAGGCTAACACTTCCGCCGGGAGGTTGGATGTGTTCCTTAGACCTGACAGACGCTTATTGGCACGTCTCGGTAAACAAAAGATTTCAAAGATTCCTGGCCTTACGGATCAGGGATCAAACTTATGTTTTTCAAAGGATGCCATTCGGTTTGAACCTGGCACCTCGCTTATTCACGAAATTAGTCCGGCAAGCACTGATGCCATTGTTAAAACAAGGGATCAGGATTTTGTGGTACCTAGACGACTGGCTAGTGGTGGCAGAGACAGAGCAAGTATGCATAAATCATGTCAACATAACATTAAAACATGTCAAAACTCTAGGGTTCAAGGTAAATCTGGTAAAGTCAAACCTCGTTCCCTCACGAGTAGTTCAGTGGATGCCCTTGGTTTGGGACACAGCTGCTCTCACTCTGAGTCAGAGTGTGGACAATCGGAACAGATTTCGCAGGAAACTGTTCATGTTCCTTCACAGTCTGACTACAACATGGAGAATCTGGGAGTCTCTGGTCGGCTCTCTCAACTAGATTCAACTAACTGTAATGTTGGGCCGGTTGAAAGTAAAGCGCTTAATATTGGAGGGCAACAAATATTTTCCACTATTACCGGCGGAAAAATTATGGCCCATACCAAAATTAATCCACACCTTACTAGCGGTCTGGGCGAAGCGGGAAATGTTGCACTCAATAATGTCATGGACCTCTCCTCCGCCGACGGTAGGGGTAGACACAGATGCATCAGGAACGATAGGTTGGGGTTTTCAGTCAAACCAAGGGCACCAGGGTCAAGGGCTTTGGTCCCATTTAGAAATCTCCCACATCAATGTCAAAGAATTACTAGTCCCCTTATCTTTCCTTCAGGCTCACGGCTCTACTTTACGGGGCAAGTCGGTGGCCTTCAGAATGGACAATCTGAATGCAGTTCACTGTATTCAGAAACAAGGGTCAACGAGGTCTCGGACGTTGCTAAACGTGTCAGAAGAGATTTTTATTCTAGCCAACAGGCTGGGCATTCATCTTCACGCATCTTATCTCCCAGGCGTAGCAAACGTCTGGGCAGACGCTCTGTCTCGGAGACAGAGCACAACAGTAGAATGGGCGCTGAAGCAACCAATTTTCATCCTAATGATTGCAGAGCTTTACCATCCACAAGTGGATCTGTTCGCATCCGAGGAGACTCACAAACTCCCACTGTACCTCACCCGCCGGACGATAACGCCGGCAGGGGGGCCAGACGCCCTGGTGACAGACTGGAACAGGTGGAGTTCCATCTATCTGTTTCCGCCGCCAGACGCGTCTCTAATGTGCCATGTAGTAAACAAACTACGGGATTATCGGAGCTTAGTCTCGATAATCGCGCCCCTGTGGCCGGCGCAGTTGTGGTACCAGCAATTGAAAACGTGGTGCCCGCACCCGGTGTCGCTCCCGGTCGGGTGTTTCCACTATTGAACTTATTGAATCAATATACTCAGTCTACAAAACGACAGTATCAATCACATTGGCAAGCCTTTACTTCTTGGATCTTTAGAACGGAACAGACTGTGCCCTCGGTGGCGTTAGTTTTTAATTATTTAAATTATCTATTTGAACAGAAACGTTTATCTGTGGTAACGTTAAAAAATCACTTAACAGCGATTAGAATACCATTTTGGGACCTTACCGGTCTCTCCATACCAGTTGCGGAGGAAACAGGTTTTATGAGGGCATGTTTTAAACTCCGCCCACCTCCCCGTCAGCTCATGCCTACTTGGTCTCTGGACAAAGCATTGTCATTACTTCACTCCCGTCTGTATCAAAATACTGCAGATTTGACATTACTCTTAAAAAAGGCTGTATTCCTTTTGGCTTTGGCCACCGGGAACAGAGTGTCTGAGCTGGCGGCGATGAGCAACACACCTAATTGCCTCAGGTTTGGTAGGCTTAATGAATGTATTCACATTGCACCTTCCCCAGGGTTTGTAGCCAAGAATGAGCACAGTGCACACGTGTTTTCTGAGTTCACTGTGCCGGCGTTGAAAAGGGGAAAGGTGCACCATAATTTATGTCCAGTGCAGGCTCTAACCAAATATTTGAGGGTAGCTCCTCTAAACCCCCAGGGTGCTTTATGGGTAGCAAGTACGGGTAAGCGCTTGCTCAAACGTAGATTGGCTTCTCTTTTAGTCGAAGTCATTAAGGAGAGTAATCCCGGCGTTGTGGGTAGGGCCCACGATTTACGCAAATGGGCAACCTCTTTGCGTTTCCTGAAGAATTTTTCTGTGGAAGATATTACGTCCACGCATTTGTGGGCCTCTAATCATACGTTTTTTACTCGATACCTGTCAGTAGCTCTAGACAAACCTTCCTTGCCATGTATAGCTTTAAGGCAGAGGGTCTAGGTGGCCCTTAAGTCACTTTTTGTTTTAATTTCAAGGAAAAGGGGGGGGGGGGGGGGGGGGTGCAGTCAGGGTAACATAGGACACCCTAGACCCTGCCGGAGTATAAGAGCTGTGATACTAGTTATGGGTGTTGTTGATATGAAAAATTCTCTGTACTATTCAGTGCAGGAAATTGTGCTAGTACAATGATAGTACAAACAACAGTGTTGTTATAGTAGTTTAGCTGTGAAAGCAATTTAGTTTAAGCATTGGATATATTTTGCAAAATATTTCCACAAGTATTATGGGGTTATATGTGCACATGTAAACTTATAAGTTTTTATTTTTCACCACTTATGTTGAGTGGGGTGCCTTTTTAACTTACAGAACGGTTTGCAGAGTCTCAAGAGTTAACCTTTTGTATCAAGCAGGCTTCTTTGAAGCACGCCCCTGCTTGACCCCCTTTTGTATATATTATGTGCTGTGCCATTAAATATATTTTTCAAAGTAAGAATACTATGTGGTTGTTTGATTATCTGCTTTTCTAGAGTTATGATATGATTACGAATGTCCCCCTCCAGTCTTAGAAATCAGGCATGTTCGTCAATGATGCAGGGGCCACTAATAAATTATAGGTTTGACTCCTGTAAGGAGATAAAGAAAACCTAATATTTAGTAGTGGCCCCGTAATCATTGACGACTGGGGCCCTCCCGACCATCCCCTTCCCATTCGTTGATGTATTAAGGATTTTGGTTTACTTGATATGTCAGTGAAGGAAGAATGACGCCTGAGTCAGCATCTGGTCAAAGATCCACACAAGTACATCCACGATATTATGGAAAGCTTATTGAATAGTTATTCTTATTTTCTTTTTGTTTTTATATTTTACGAAGTTTTTTCGTAGTGAGAACCCAATTCATAATGACTGAAGCCATGAGTGAGGTCGCGTGCGCTCATGATGAAGGCTCCTCAAATTTTAAATGCTCTGCGCGGTAGATTCAAACTATGGCGGATGAGTGTTTGAAGAGGGTGCCTTATGTAATAGGCATGTTCGTCAATGATTACGGGGCCACTACTAAATATTAGGTTTTCTTTATCTCCTTACAGGAGCCAAACCTATAATTTAGTTTCTTCCCTAGACATCCATCAAACTTATTATCACATCCATTAGATCCCCCTCCTAGATTAATTTGTACATTTGTAGAATAATGGCCCGGCCGAAGGCCGGTTCTTCCAAAATTACAGGTTCACTATCGTTCGCCAGGAAAGAAAGCGACACCTAAATAGTACGAAAGGTCTTAATATTGACAAAGAAATTGGGTAACAAATCTTAACATCGACAAACTAATGGGGCAAACCTCTTAAAATATCAAAACTAATGAGGCTAAAGATGAGGAAGAAGGTGGACCATAAAACCGGGCCATCTACCCTTAAAGGTTCTGTAATATTGCTTGTGACGCTCCTGCATAGTAGCCACGTGCGGGAATGCGCGAGGGTCGGCTGGCCAGCCGTTTAGAAACCGGCTGGCGGCAGCCGGCCGGCCGGCTTTTCCTTAGTATATATCCTACGACAATGTAACTAATGACTGGGATATTCTTATGTTGTTTCACAGCTTGAAGCTGCCCTTATTCTTAACCAACGCATCTTAGTATATTTTATTCTCGATACTTGATTGTTTCATTATTATATATAAGATGTAAGTCTAGTGAGAGTGGGAGGAGACGAGCGGGAGAGAGAGACCGGCTGGGGGACGTTGCTTCGCGCGGGCGCGGAGAGACTAGCTTGGGACGAGCCTGATTGTTGCCAATTGATCGCAACGTTAGGCTTAGTTTCGACTCACGCAAGGGGTAGACGATTTTGACCCGGCAACGGTGTTGAGTGTTGCCAAGCATGGGATGTATTTCGCATGCCTAGGGTGGGGTTCAGACAGATTCAAGACTCAGAGCTCACCTCACTGTCATACCCTTCGGACCCCCTTGATATCTATCCCTCTCAACCCCACTTAGAAACTTTCCCTCTTACTGTGTATACCTTCTTTCCACTACTTCACCAGTCTATTTAATTACCCCATCCCCTTGATAGACCTTATATCTATCATTGTATTAACGACGAGCTCTCAGATAACTAGATAGGATTTTGGGCCTTATGCAGAGATATAATTGTTAATGAGACCTAGGAAGCTTTTTTGTTGTCTCATATTTGGTGGTTTCATGCTTGCTAGTGGGTTCTTGTGGCAGGTGAGCAGGGGCTAGACCGGAGGGGGGTCTTTTTGCGATCCTTCAAGTAAAATCTGCTGGTGCGAGTCCTGTGGACCTGCATGACTTTACTAGGATACCCGTGGGAGTCTGGGGGCATTTTCTTGTCTGTGTGCCTGTGTGTCTAGTGTTGTGTTGTGTGAGGGCCCTTGCCTAGTCCACTCAGCACTGCGCTAGCACGTCTTGCCTTTGTTTTAGGGTCGCCAGGAGAGAGTCAGATACTTGGGATCTGAGTCTCTCAAGAGAGCACCCTTTCAATTAGAGTAATTTGGCGCACAGACTTGGGAACGTCCCTAGGCTAGAGCAGGTGGCTCAGCCCGGGTATCCGAAGCCTATATCCTTCCGGCTAGACCTCTGCCACCAGGCAGATTAACAGCTAGGGGTTTATTATTTCTGTTTGCTTGTTATTGTGCCACAGTTTACCGTTTTTGTGAGCATTTTGAGTCAGGGTGTGGCTTAGAGACTCTGTCCGAGCAGGCTTGCCTGACTAAGAGTGAGAAGCACACCTGTATGTGGTTATGTTGCGAGTTGCTGCCTTTATTTAATTATACCTATGCCATTATACACTGTATGGCCTATCACTAGTATTTATTCCTGCTTATGAGTTAAGAGTTCTCTAAATCCGTAACTTACTTTCTTTGCTAAGCATCAGATCCTACAGTAGCCGCATGCAGTTTAGAAACCTGCATTTTGTCTACCTGTACGATGTTTTGAGGACTGTTTGCTTTCACCTTCTTTCACGCAGGGGTGATTAGTTGTATTAATTAACGTAACGTTAAATGTACTTTCTTCTAGTTTGTTATTAAATTGTTTCTGCAATTTAATTCCGTTATCTATCTTTTCCTTGAAGCTTTAAGTCAACTTAATTGTGTGATCTTTTATATAGCCTGCTTGACTATCAGCAGTCTATAGTGCGTGCACCCTGTAACCGAGTCATAGGATACCTTGTTGTCCAGGCAGGACTCTTGACGGTTTAGGGTGGTTTGTTGCCTGGGTTTATAGATAAGGGTGGGATCTAGCGTTTTCCGTTGTTGCTTGTTGCCGCATACCTAGTCCAATAGAAAGAGCCCAGTGTTTATATATCCCAGGACGTAACAAATGGCGACCTTGCATAGGATTAACTGAACAGAGGAATATAGTGGTCATTTGTTTTGAGATTCCTTATGATTAGAGGAATACAGTGGACATAGAGTTTTTTTGTTTGGAGCAACCAATATAACACATTAAAGACTTTAAATAACATTAGTATATACATACTTGCATAGGAGATAAGGCACATTCTATAACCGTGATAATTACTGCAGTGCACAAACATGTCTAATACATCAGAACACAGTGATGGGTCAGGTCACGATACAGGCTCGGAGGGAGAAAGACCTGTGGAGTGGCTAGTCGATAGCGAGGAGGGTGCTAGAATATTTTTAGAGGTGCCCCTTACCGCTGCCAGGGTGTTGAAGCTGAATAAGTATGGCTTAAAGTGTGTGGCAGGTCTTCAGGGTCACCAGGGTTTAAGTGGCATGAGGAAAGATCAGCTGAGGACTTTGATATTGGGTTTAGAAGGGAGAGACCTGGGTGGAGAGGCGACTGGGGGCCCCGGTCCCCAGCCCCCCCTCCACTCTACCCCCGTATCAAACGTCAGGGTGCCTGAATTTAGTACATACCCCCAAGTTGATGGTCAATGGCAGCGTGGAATTCAATCACAGGGACCCTCTCCATTAAATGCACCTTCCCCTCCTCAAGGGTTGATTCCAGATTTGTTGTTTCGGCTTGAGATGGCCAAGGTTGAGGTCGCTAGAGCTCAGGTTGAGGCTGCCGTACGAGAGGCTGAACTGCAGGCAGAGTCTACTAGGTATCAGGCTGACAGGGAGCTGGAGAGATCTCGAGTGGAGGTAACAGGGCGAAATATTGGGGGAGGTAACAGACATCGGGACCAATCATTGTCGCACCTGCTTAAACTAGTTCCTGTGTTCGATGAATCATGTGTGACTGAGTTTTTTATGCGATTTGAGAAGAAGTGTCAGGAACACCAGTGGCCTCAGGAAAAGTGGGCAGCATTAGTTTCCTCAAGACTCCTAGGAAAGGGGCTAAAAGCGTATGATGCACTACCTTTAGAGTCCTGTTTAGTTTATGATGAGCTAAAGAAGGCTGTGCTACGGGCCTATGAGTTACAACCAGAAACTTACCGCTTGAAGTTTCGGGGTGTTACTAAGGGCAAGGATAGTACCTTCCTAGAACACGCCCGGGACTTGTCTGATGCACTACGACATTGGCTGCGTTCTGAGAGGGCAGCTACTTTTGAGGAGTTGAGTGAGCTGGTTCTCTTGGAGCAGTTCTTTAAGTGCACAGGCGGGGACTTAACATTACATATAAAGGAAAAAAATCCTAGAACTCTCCAGGAGGCAGCAGAAATGGCTGACCTCCGACTGTCATTAATTCGAGGGTGCGAAGCAGCAGCTAGGAGTGAGTCGGGTGCAAAGGATCGTACCCCTCCCCCTCCCAAGAATTTTGATACACATAAATACACAAAACCATGTAGCACTGACAATAAAACTGAACATAAACCAAATACCGTCCCGTATAAGAAGTCTAGTGGTACCTCCCACTCCCAAGGGAAACCAAAGAGTAAAGAGTGCTTTGCATGTCACAAGGAGGGTCACTTTGCAAATGCTTGTCCGAACAAGCCACCAAACAAGGTTGTGTCATTGGCCCGCAGCATAGGGGTGTCGCCTATATCTTCTGAGTTTGCCAAGGGTAGTTCGTCAGAGGTTGGGACACAGCCTGTGTTCAAGAGTCCGGAAGGCTCGAACCCTGTCCGCGACGTCTTTGGGGGTCATAGAGGGCATGGTTTTGTGAGGTGGGCTGGCGAATGGCGAGGAGTTAAGCTATTGCGTGATACTGGGGCTTCTCAGACCTTGTTAAAGAACTTTACTGGTAGGCCGATTAACGCTGCTCGGGTGGTGGTAGTTCAGGGGATCAATGCTACGAAGTCCTACCCGCTGGTGCGGATGGAGCTGGAGGTGGGTGGTGTGGCGAAGGAGCTGGATGTCGGAATCGTAGAGAACTTGCCTGTTGGAGGCGTCGACCTCCTCCTCGGCAACGACTTTGCGGTGCCTGCTTCTAAGGTTTCACCCTTGGTCGTTGCCGAGAAGGCGGCCGACGATAGTAGGGAGGGACAGGAGCGGGTTGAGAAGTGTAGCGTACAAACCATGGCGTATGTTGTGATGCGTTCTCAGACATCCAGAGCCTTGCAGCCACCACCTCAGTCTATCAAACCGCGGAGGAAAGGTCACAAGAAAACGGGAAGTGTTGGTCAATTGGAGAGTTTTGAGCCGGCAGTGTTTCTTGGTGACTCATTATTGGCACCTATGTTAGAGTCTGGAGAGGCCCCAGGACCTGTCACAGCTAGTGAGGAGGTAGGCCAGGAAGAGACTCCGAGGCAGCAACGTTACACACGGAGAGAAAAAAGGGTTGCTCAGTTTGATATTGGGGGAGGACTTGGGTTGCTTCGGAAGCATCTAGACAGGTTGGTTCCCTCAGATATTTGTAAACTGCAGTTGGAGGATCCGGAAGTTCAGAAGTGTGGTAATGGTGCTGTCGAGATCAAACACGAGGACGGGGAAACATGTCATGTGAACCTGTTGGAGGAGTTTGTGAGGCAAACACCTGAGCAGCCTACTGTCCCTGCGTTGGTCTGCCGCGGCCAAGGTGGAGAAGGAGAGGGGGGCAGTTGGGCACAGGTGGAGGAGAGTAGGGATTGTCATGTCTCGGCGGAGCAGTGGGCGGGGGACACGAGTCTGGTGGCTGTGGAAGCGCTAGAGCACCTGCCTGAGCAGCAGTGTGCAGCGCTCCAGCACCAGCTCGGTTCATACCCCACTGGTCGTGCCGAGCCCCTGAGTCTCACAACTCGGGCGGTGCAAGATGTTCCGCGGGCAGGTCACTTGAATGTTGAAAGACCGTTAGCCTCGTTGTTTCGGTGGTTCAAGGTGGGCGACGAGGCTTTGGCATGGTTGCCAGGTCAGGGTCGACCCATGGCTGCCAAGGGTGGTGGTCAAAAGGAGGACATTGAGCAGATTGGTGAGGTTGGCTGTGGAGTGGCTGTGCCCGGTCGTTGCATAGCCTCCCAATGCTGCTCTAGTCTAATGCAACAGCCCTACCATAGACCGACTGTATCTGGCCATGTCGCTAAAAGCGGTGATGCTGCGCAGGCAGATGTCGTCACAAGGAATGTGGGGGTGCGCATGTACGGTATCAGCGGGGAAGCCTTAGCAATAATGAACTATGGGAGTGACTGCACAGGTGGTACTGATTGTCCCTCTCATGACCTGGCTGTTTTAGGGACGAAGGTGGAGAAGGAGGGAGACTACAGGTTAGAAGCTGTGGTCTCGGCTGGGTTGTGGGAGGGCACTAGGCATGTTTTTCGTGGAGACAGTGCAAGGCAATTGTTTACTAGGCTATGGCAGTAATTTCGCATGTTTGTTGCTTCTCCAGGCCTGATGTACGGGGTAGAATCCGACATGCAGGCTGGAGATAGTGCAAGGCTCAATTTAATTCCCTACCGTATAAATCCTGCTCGACAGCCTGTGGTGCAAGCAGAGCTGGATTACGTGTTGACGAAGGGTCTGAGGGATAAGGAATGTCGTGAGTGGTCGTTGCCTGTAACTTTGCAACCGGTGTTAAGTGGCAAGATCAGTGAGTGTGTTGATTGCGAGAGTGTGTGTGCATTATCCCTGACAGACACCTATACCTTATCGAGAGTTGACGACACCATAGGCCGCCTCGGGGCTGCATCGCCTATCACGAAGGTAGAACTAGTGAAAGGTTATTGGCAGGCCCCGTTGCCGGAAAGAGCGAAGAGAAATGCCAGTCTTGTGATGAACTTGGCAGTTTATCAGTGCCAGGTGTTGTTTTGCTGCCGGGACACAAGTTGGATGTGTGGCATGCTAAGGGCACTGATAATGTTTTGGCTGATTGGTTGTCACGGGAGGGTTTGTTTGCAGGAGAACCCTCGCCGTTCAGTCAGTGTGTGTTGAGGGTGGATGAAAATAGGCTGTCACTGTAGTTCAGCCGAAAAAAACAAATTAAAAAAGCAAAAACCGTATAAAAACTCTTTATTTTTATAACGTGTAGAATTTTGTATAAGATGTTGTAGCAGTATCTAAGTTGAATGTTTTCGCTTATTGTCGCTAAGTTAGTTGAACTTGCTCGGTGGAGCGCAACAGTCTTTATTTTATTTTTTATATATAGTGCCTTGTGTCGCAACAGTGTGTGGTACTATGAGAAGCTTTCTGTTAGATATGAAGAACTTAGTCAAGTGTCTTATATCTTGGGGGAGGTGTGACGCTCCTGCATAGTAGCCACGTGCGGGCATGCGCGAGGGTCGGCTGGCCAGCCGTTTAGAAACCGGCTGGCGGCAGCCGGCCGGTCGGCTTTTCCTTAGTATATATCCTACGACAATGTAACTAATGTCTGGGATATTCTTATGTTGTTTCACAGCTTGAAGCTGCCCTTATTCTTAACCAACGCATCTTAGTATATTTTATTCTCGATAGTTGATTGTTTCATTATTATGTATAAGATGTAAGTCTAGTGAGAGTGGGAGGAGATGAGCGGGAGAGAGAGACCGGCTGGGGGACATTGCTTCGCGCGGGCGCGGAGAGACTAGCTTGGGACGAGCCTGATTGTTGCCAATTGATCGCAACGTTAGGCTTAGTTTCGACTCACGCAAGGGGTAGACGATTTTGACCCGGCAACGGTGTTGAGTGTTGCCAAGCATGGGATGTATTTCGCATGCCTAGGGTGGGGTCCAGACAGATTCAAGACTCAGAGCTCACCTCACTGTCATACCCTTCGGACCCCCTTGATATCTATCCCTCTCAACCCCACTTAGAAACTTTCCCTCTTACTTTGTATACCTTCTTTCCACTACTTCACCAGTCTATTTAATTACCCCATCCCCTTGATAGACCTTATATCTATCATTGTATTAACGACGAGCTCTCAGATAACTAGATAGGATTTTGGGCCTTATGCAGAGATATAATTGTTAATGAGACCTAGGAAGCTTTTTTGTTGTCTCATATTTGGTGGTTTCATGCTTGCTAGTGGGTTCTTGTGGCAGGTGAGCAGGGGCTAGACCGGAGGGGGGGCTTTTTGCGATCCTTTAAGTAAACCCTGGACAGGATTCGTGGGGTCATTTAAGGAACGCAAAAATCCGCCTTTGTCTATGCTTGCATGTCACGTGACCGGGGGAGCCAATAGGAGGCTGAATTTCCTGGTGAGGCAAGCCATCTATCAGTAGGAGCTGGGACCCCACCAAAGACAGACCTGCGCCGCTCGCTCCTCCCACCACAACCCTTTCACCCCTTTTCCGGTGCCACATATGACCCAGTAAACACAGTAAGTTTTTGTACCATATTTGTTGAAAGTTACAGTAATCATATGTTTCATGCCTTTGTATTAGACTTAGGACTTTCAGTCTTCTACACATGATGGCTAGATTGTGTGACATCGTGTCCTGACTGTTGCCAGATATCTGAGTTGCCATATGCCGCCACAATTTTTTTTTTCTTGTTTTTTTTTTCTTGTTTTTTTTTCTGATTTCGCTATTGGTGTATTTCCTCATTGAATTTGACAAAGTACTTACCTGTTATGCCCCCAGTGACTACCTACCCATTTCCTTATCATTTTACCTGGTTTCTGCTGATTGATTGGTACCAATTAGTTACCTGTCATGCCCCCAGTTGCCCAGGGACAAGCTACCCATTTTATTACCATTTTACCTGTTCCTGGTGATTGAATTTGACAAAGTACTTACCTGTTGTGCCCCCAGTGACTACCTACCCATTTCCTTATAATTTTACCTGGTTTCTGCTGATTGATTGGTACCAATTAGTTACCTGTCATGCCCCCAGTTGCCCAGGGACAAGCTACCCATTTTATTACCATTTTACCTGTTCCTGGTGATTGAATTTGACAAAGTACTTACAAGTTGTGCCCCCAGTGACTACCTACCCATTTCCTTATAATTTTACCTGGTTTCTGCTGATTGATTGGTACCAATGACTTACCTGTCATGCCCCCAGTTGCCCAGGGACAAGCTACCCATTTTATTACCATTTTACCTGTTCCTGGTGATTGAATTTGACAAAGTACTTACCTGTTGTGCCCCCAGTGACTACCTACCCATTTCCTTATAATTTTACCTGGTTTCTGCTGATTGATTGGTACCAATTAGTTACCTGTCATGCCCCCAGTTGCCCAGGGACAAGCTACCCATTTTATTACCATTTTACCTGTTCCTGGTGATTGAATTTGACAAAGTACTTACCTGTTGTGCCCCCAGTGACTACCTACCTATTTCCTTATAATTTTACCTGGTTTCTGCTGATTGATTGGTACCAATTAGTTACCTGTCATGCCCCCAGTTGCCCAGGGACAAGCTACCCATTTTATTACCATTTTACCTGTTCCTGGTGATTGAATTTGACAAAGTACTTACCTGTTGTGCCCCCAGTGACTACCTACCCATTTCCTTATAATTTTACCTGGTTTCTGCTGATTGATTGGTACCAATTAGTTACCTGTCATGCCCCCAGTTGCCCAGGGACAAGCTACCCATTTTATTACCATTTTACCTGTTCCTGCTGATTGAAATTTACCAAGTACTTACCTGTTATGCCCCCACATTTTTTTTTTTTATATTTTTTTAATATTTTTAGGGTGTAGTATGTATTATTCAAGCAGTATTCATCATTCACATGAGTTGTGATCAAAATCCATGCATTTATAATCATCCTATACATTGTGGAAAGTGTTGTCTACTTTCAGAGGGTTGCGGCCGGAGCGGTGCTGGGAGATAAGGTTAACCCTTTCAGTACTGTGTGTGTATAACTACTCCAAACCCCCATTATTCATACTGATATTGTTCTTAGGTTGTTTAGGAATGTCCATGGTGATTTATAGGCAGATTCATAAACAATTTGTTCAGTTATGAATTTTTTTCTCTCAAATTTTTGCCGAAAACTGTCTGACGTCTCGGAGTTAAGTGTACACAATGCTATGTCATTGCTATTTACTAGTTCTGATCTCAATATTTAGGGTTTCCCTGTGTTCCAGTGTTGTTTGGCACTATTCTGACAAAGTTTCAGCTAAATCCACCAATATTTAGGCACCCTAATGATTTTCTGTAAACCATTGATCATTTTGTTGAGTTTTCGAAATTAACCCTTTTTATTCTTTGCACAGATCGCGCCCTATGGGACCCAGGTCGACAAGACTGCAGCTGATGAGGTCCACACCATCCCCCTACTAGTCACCAGAGTTTCACTATCTTCAGGGAACTTAAAGTATTTATTTTTATTTTTTAGTAAACTTAGTCATTTTCTTAAGTTATTTTTCTAGAATAATCATTAAAAATATAAAAATCACTCTGATTTTCAATTCCACTTCACATTAGATTAAGCATTCCTTATGTTACATGTTCAAATGTAGACAAAAAAATCTATCTCAATTACCTGATTTTTGGCGAATATTTTAGTGCGGCGTGCCACTTTCGACCATCGTTTCCTTTACCGTACATGTTAGAACGCGAAACCTGTCCAGGGTTAAGTAAAATCTGCTGGTGCGAGTCCTGTGGACCTGCACGACTTTACTAGGATACCCGTGGGAGTCTGGGGGCATTTTCTTGTCTGTGTGCCTGTGTGTCTAGTGTTGTGTTGTGTGAGGGCCCTTGCCTAGTCCACTCAGCACTGCGCTAGCACGTCTTGCCTTTGTTTTAGGGTCGCCAGGAGAGAGTCAGATACTTGGGATCTGAGTCTCTCAAGAGAGCACCCTTTCAATTAGAGTAATTTGGCGCACAGACTTGGGAACGTCCCTAGGCTAGAGCAGGTGGCTCAGCCCGGGTATCCGAAGCCTATATCCTTCCGGCTAGACCTCTGCCACCTGGCAGATTAACAGCTAGGGGTTTATTATTTCTGTTTGCTTGTTATTGTGCCACAGTTTACCGTTTTTGTGAGCATTGTGAGTCAGGGTGTGGCTTAGAGACTCTGTCTGAGCAGGCTTGCCTGACTAAGAGTGAGAAGCACACCTGTATGTGGTTATGTTGCGAGTTGCTGCCTTTATTTAATTATACCTATGCCATTATACACTGTATGGCCTATCACTAGTATTTATTCCTGCTTATGAGTTAAGAGTTCTCTAAATCCGTAACTTACTTTCTTTGCTAAGCATCAGATCCTACAGTAGCCGCATGCAGTTTAGAAACCTGCATTTTGTCTACCTGTACGATGTTTTGAGGACTGTTTGCTTTCACCTTCTTTCACGCAGGGGTGATTAGTTGTATTAATTAATGTAACGTTAAATATACTTTCTTCTAGTTTGTTATTAAATTGTTTCTGCAATTTAATTCCGTTATCTATCTTTTCCTTGAAGCTTTAAGTCAACTTAATTGTGTGATCTGTTATATAGCCTGCTTGACTATCAGCAGTCTATAGTGCGTGCACCCTGTAACCGAGTCATAGGATACCTTGTTGTCCAGGCAGGACTCTTGACGGTTTAGGGTGGTTTGTTGCCTGGGTTTATAGATAAGGGTGGGATCTAGCGTCGTTGTTGCTTGTTGCCGCATACCTAGTCCAATAGAAAGAGCCCAGTGTTTATATATCCCAGGACGTAACATGCTATAGAACACAATAGCACATAATAAAGATCAAGGGTTTCACTTCTACTATAGTATATTCATTATAATTATGCAAACAATCTTCACCACTAACCTCTATAACTAAAAAACAACTAGAGTAATCGAGCTAATATTTCTACCATGTGGGAAGAGTCAGCCAGGGAATAGCTATGGACATTTACAGCCCATTTCCTCTATCCCTTTTTGAGATTTGGGTTTACGATTTCTGACCTGATTATAATGAACGGACTATAAAGGTATTTAGATATTATTGAGATATCGGCCCAGTAAGTTGGCGACTTTAACACCTTTCGCCCCATTTCGTTGTCAATTGTAAGACCTTTCGGGCCATTTAGGTGTCGCGTTTTTCCCGGCGAGCGATAGCGAGCCTGGAATTTTAAGTGTAACCGGCCTTAGGCCAGGATATTTTTACTACCGAAAAATGTACAAATTTATCATGATGGGGTGTCTAGGGGATGTTTATCTACAGTAAGCTTGATGGATGTTTAGCGAGGAAACTAAACAAAAAAATAAATACATGAATTAATAGACCAAAAAACCGGCCACTAGCCCGTTAAGGGGGGTCACCTGTTTTTTTATCTGTCTCTCCGTTTCTCTGGCTTGTATACATTCGGACCCTTTCAGCCATCTGTTTCAAGATAATTAGCCCCATACAGGTGTCAATTTCTTCCTGGCGAACGATAGCGAGCCAGCATTGCATGGAGTAATCTGGCTTCGCCGGAGACTTTTATATTTTTCTTTCGAAAAATGTACAAGTTAAGCTTGCTGTCAAAACAAATATATAATTATGTATGCTGGCTCGCTACCGCTCGCCAGGAAAATATTGCCACTTGGATTGGGTTAAACGTCTTCAAACAGTAGGCTGAATGGGGCTGAATGGATACAAGCCAAACAGAGAGGGAGAGAAAGAGAAAACAAAGCGAGGTGGGCCCCCTTAACCCTCCAGCCCCGGCTATGTATTATATATATATTCCTCGAAACCCGGGTGTTTTGGCCGAAAAACGTCTAGGCTAGGCTACCGTATATTCGTTAATCAGACTGCTTCCCGCATTCCCGTGCATCCCCAAGCGTAGCTGTGTTATTTACCTGTAGAATGGCATTAAGTAGAGCTCTCTAAGTCAACTGGTTGAGCTGTGATGATGATTTCATTGGAGATAACTTTATGGCCAAAACAGCCACTTTACACCACTTTTCGATACTTAACAACAACATACAGGCACACACGAACAAGCGACGCTCTCCTTCTTGTGGCCGGAGATGCGGGGCGTCGGTCCAGCCGGCTGTTGTTTACATGCGTCGGACCGACGCCTCGCACACGAAGCTCACAGGCTTTCAACCACTGGGCGTTCAAGAGACCTTCCGGGTACCTGTTATATGCTTTTTTATGGGCGTTCAAGAGCCCTTCCGTGGTGAGAGGGTTAAAGGATCTGTAATACAATAGAACATAATAAAGGTCAGGGGTTTCACTTCTACTAAAGTTATTTAACCCCTTCTGTACCGGTGACATCCTTTTTAGTTTATTCTGGATACTAGTGATCAAGTTTACTCAGATTAGGAAGGATCTCTAGCATTTATAAGGCTTCGAACTATCTCAATCAACACTTTTAACTACCACAGATCCTTCCTAAGCCACATAAAATCGTCTAAATATAGCTATACAAATATCAAAAAGACGTCCCCTGTCCAGTAAGGGTTAAGATATCCTGGAGATACTGGGCCTCAATAGCCTTGAGAGGGTCAGGTCAATGTATACTGTGCGAGTGGATGGTCCTGTAGGGAAGATGGGCCGTTTTTCTGGTCCCCCTTCTTCCTCACGCTTAGCCCCATTAGTTTACAGATTTTATGGAGTTCGACTCATTAGTTTGACGATTTTAAGACCTTTCGCCCCATTCGTTTATCAATATTAACTTTTCGTGTCACTTAGGTGTCGATTATTTCCTGGCAAGCGATAGCGAGCCTGTAATTGAAGAGGAACCGGCCTTCGGTCGGGGCATTTATCTATCGAAATATGTACACATTTATCTTGAAGGAGGGTTTTGGGGGTGTTTTTTTAAAGCTTGATGGAGGTCCAGGAAGGAAACTAAGCAATTGATAGAAAGATACATAAATGGAGGAAAAACAGAATATGCCCCACGCGTCCTACTGCGTGTGTCGTACAAGGCGACTAATAGGGGGAATGGGGGTAGATTGTAGGTACCAATCGAACAGGGCTATACCCAGGAGAGGCTGTAGGCATTTGATAAGTTGCTGGAACTCCTATTTAATTTTCTTGGCCTCTCTTACTGATTAACTTGTGCCTCACTTACACTGAGAGTAGGCCAGACTGCTCTCACAAACACTTACTCCTCCTATCTACTTCAGTACACTTAACATGCACACCACACTTCCTTCTCCCAAAAACAAAAATATTCAAAGATGATGAGCACAAGCCCAGCTTCAGAGTCCCCAGGGGGGGGGGGGGGGGCATAAATGCCGCCACATTGCCCGACCTTCCCCTGACGACCCCTCTAAATGCTATGGACCACGGCCTGTCACTCTTACTATCAACGTTTGCAATATTCGTGGCCTTTCCTCTAATTTTCGCTCAGTCGAACACCATCTCTCCTCCTACAAACCTGATCTTCTTTTCCTCACCGAAACCCAGGTATCTGAGACAACTGCCAGCAGCCCCTTCTCTGTATCCTCCTACTTTCTCTATCCTAGTTTCAAAGCCAAAGGCGAATGTTGTGCACACCAAACTCACTTGCTCTCGTGTTCCCGATTTTGACTACTCTGAATTTTCAACTTTATGGCTCAAACTATCCTGTCATTCTCATTCAAAATATTTCTGTGCTGTCTATCTTTCCCCTAACTCCCCGACTTTCCCAAATTCTTTGATTATCTAAACTCTAAAGTGGAACACATTCTATCCATCTCTCCCTTCTCTGAAATCTCCATCTTAGGAGATTTCAACATTCACCACCGACAATGGCTCTCCACTCACACTACTGACCAACCTGGTGAACAAGCCTACGTCTTTTCTATCATAAATTACCTAGAGCGGCTGGTCCAGCAACCCACCCATATCCCGGATTGCTTTGGAGATCGGCCCAATATTCTTGATTTATTTTTGACTTCAAACCCATCTTCTTATACTGTCAATCTTTTCTCTCCTTTGTGGTCCTACGACCATAAACTTATCTCCGTCACCTGTTCTATCTCTTCAGTACGCCCACCCGATCCTTCCAGCCGGCGGTGCTTGTGGCACTTTGGCGCTGCCGACTGGGAGGCTCTCCGGCATTACTTCTTTGATTTCCCATGGAATGACTTCTGCTTCCGTGGCCGAGGACCCTCGGAGAGTGCTGAGCGCATTACCGAGGTAATCCTCTCGGGCATGGAAGCGTACATTCCATTTTCTTTCTCTCAGTCTAATGCAAAAATATCTTGGTTTACTCACGCTTGTTCTACTGCTGTCCACAACAACGAAGAAGCATTCAAACGGTACCAACGCCTTAAATTCAGGAATCTCATTCTTCCTATTTTTCTGCCCAGAATCAAGCCAAATCTGTTCTTCGACTTGCCAAGCAGTCTTTCATCAATAATAAATGCACTGAACTATCCAACTCTAGCTCTTCCCAAGCTTTCTGGCATCTACCCAAAAATTCTCCACCAATTTTTCTTCCTCGTCTTTCCCTCCCCTTTTCTACTCTGATGGCACAACCATCACTTCTTCCTCTGACAAAGCTGAACTCTTTGCTCAAACTTTTGCTAGAAACTCTACCTTGGATGATTCCGGTGCTATTCCTCCCTCTTCACCTCCCTCTCTCCTACTTATGCCTAATATCCTAATCACTTCAAAAGATGTACTTTCTACCCTCTCTGGGCTTAATACTAAGAAGGCGTATGGTTCAGACGGTGTTCCTCATGTTGTACTCAAAAACTGTGCTTTCGTGTCTAGGCAAACTCTTTCGTCTCTGTCTCTCCTCTAACGTCTTCCCTTCTTGCTGGAAGTTTGCTCTCATTCAACCTGTCCCAAAGAAGGGTGACCGCTCTCAACCCTCCAACTATTGTCTAATTGCTCTCATCTCTTGTATCTCTAAAGTTATTGAAACTCTTCTTGCTTCCAAATTTCTTAAGCATTTCTCTTCTCATAATCTGCTATCAGATCGCCCTTCCTTAAGGGTTGCTATACTGGTGCTCTGCTTTCATATCTTACTACTCATGGCCATCCTCCTTTCGGGACTTTGGTGATACTTTTTCTAGTGCAATAGACATGTCGAAGGCCTTCGATAGAGTCTGGCACAAATCTTTAATTTCTAAACTACCCTCTTTCGGTTTCTGTCTCTCCATCTGTGCCTTTGTCTCTAATTTCCTTTCCGGCCGTACCATAGCTGAGGTTGTGGAGTGCCATTGCTCATTTCCTCATCCTATCAACTCCGGTATTCTTCAGGGTTCTGTCCTATCTCCTATTATCTTTCTAATTTTCATAAATGATCTTCTCAAATGTACATCTAGTCCCATCCATTCATACGCAGAGGACTCTAACTTACACTACTCAACTAGTTTTCCAGAACGCCCCCGCCAGCAGTCCCTCAAAAACAAACGTAATGAAGCCATAGAACAGTTATCTTCTGATCTAGCTACTATTTCCAATTGTGGTAGAGAAAACCTTGTTGCATTTAATGCTTCCTAAACTCAATTTCTCCATCTTACTACCCATCCAGAATCTCCAGAGGACTATCCCTTATTCTTCAACAATACAAAAATCAATCTATCATCTTCTCTCAATATTCTCGCTGTCTCTTTTTCTTCTGCTCTCACTTGGAAGGACCATATTACCAGTCTTGCTAAGGCAGCCTCCCAGAAGCTGGGTGTGCTCAACTGCCTTAAGGGGTTCTTTACCCCTGCGCAGCTTCTTGCTCTGTACAGGGGCACAGTGTGTCTTTGTATTGAGTATTGTTAACATGTGTGGGGAGGATTCTCTTACACCACACTCCTAGACAAAGTAGAAAGGAAAGCCTTTCGTATCATTAACTCCCGTCCACTCACCAACTCTCTGTAATCTCTCTCTCTTTGCCGCAATTTTGTATCTCTCTCGCTATTTTATTGCTACTACAATAATCAGTGTTCCTTGGAGCTTTCCCAGTGCATACCACCTCCTCTATGTAGGGTACATTGTACCCTTCTTGCAACACATCCCACCCCTACTCTGTGCAACTCTCCAACCCAAGAGTGAAATGCTATTCTCAGACTTTCTTCTATTCAACTGCTGAGCTCTGGAACTCTCTCCCAGAATCAGTCTTTCCCTCTTCTTATGACTTTAATTGCTTCAAACTCTGTGTGTCCAGGCATTTTAGCTCTAACGTCCCTTGATTTTGGCCCTGTCACTCTTTCAACTCTGGGGGAGGCACTCGCTACAAGCAGTTCTGCCTTTTGTCTCCCTCACTCACATAGAAAAAACAGAACTACTCTTTTAATTTTTTGATTTCTATATATATGCATGTACAATTCAGTAGATATGTGTGCTTATAAAATGTTAATACATAAGAATACATATAAATACATATACAATTTCAATACATATTTCTTCATGTATGGGTGTATGTGTGGGGTTGGATGGGTCCAGGAACATCTTCCCATTAACTCCAAATCATTTAGTGCTTGCTTTACAATATTTCGGTTTATTATCGAGTTTTCAGAATGCACACCGGTCGTATGGTGAAGGAAACCTGTATCCCTGTCTTGCTGGGTTAAATACTCTAGGCCAGCCGGCATGCCGGATAAACAATGACATTACATAATTATATAGTATACATATACAAGTTTATAGACCGTTATGTCCACAGGGAATGTGGGTACACTTAGAATCAAATACTTTCTAATCTATATATTTTAGTTTTCAGGAATCAGATACAAACAGGAATTATAGCTCAGTCCTAGTTGCTTTCACTATTATCGTAGCATCAAGGATTCCTCAACGTGATTCTACAAACTCTATTAAGTAGAGACAGTATTCCCTTACAGTACTTCTACAGTGGTTATTATATACAATGCTCCCTTACAGTACTTCTACAGTGGTTATTATATGCAACGCTCCCTTACAGTACTTCTACAGTGGTTATTATATGCAATGCTCCCTTACAGTACTTCTACAGTGGTTATTATATACAATGCTCCCTTACAGTACCTCTACAGTGGTTATTATATACAATGCTCCCTTACAGTACTTCTACAGTGGTTATTATATACAATGCTCCCTTACAGTACTTCTACAGTGGTTATTATATACAATGCTCCCTTACAGTACTTCTACAGTGGTTATTATATACAATGCTCCCTTACAGTACTTCTACAGTGGTTATTATATACAATGCTCCCTTACAGTACTTCTACAGTGGTTATTATATACAATGCTCCCTTACAGTACTTCTACAGTGGTTATTATATACAATGCTCCCTTACAGTACTTCTACAGTGGTTTTTATATACAATGCTCCCTTACAGTACTTCTACAGTGGTTATTATATACAATGCTCCCTTACAGTACTTCTACAGTGGTTATTATATACAGTGCTCCCTTACAGTACCTCTACAGTGGTTATTATATACAATGCTCCCTTACAGTACTTCTACAGTGGTTATTATATACAATGCTCCCTTACAGTACTTCTACAGTGGTTATTATATACAATGCTCCCTTACAGTACCTCTACAGTGGTTATTATATACAATGCTCCCTTACAGTACTTCTACAGTGGTTATTATATACAATGCTCCCTTACAGTACCTCTACAGTGGTTATTATATACAATGCTCCCTTACAGTACTTCTACAGTGGTTATTATATACAATGCTCCCTTACAGTACCTCTACAGTGGTTATTATATACAATGCTCCCTTACAGTACCTCTACAGTGGTTATTATATACAATGCTCCCTTACAGTACCTCTACAGTGGTTATTATATACAATGCTCCCTTACAGTACTTCTACAGTGGTTATTATATACAATGCTCCCTTACAGTACCTCTACAGTGGTTATTATATACAATGCTCCCTTACAGTACCTCTACAGTGGTTATTATATACAATGCTCCCTTACAGTACCTCTACAGTGGTTATTATATACAATGCTCCCTTACAGTACTTCTACAGTGGTTATTATATACAATGCTCCCTTACAGCACCTCTACAGTGGTTATTATATACAATGCTCCCTTACAGTACCTCTACAGTGGTTATTATATACAATGCTCCCTTACAGTACTTCTACAGTGGTTATTATATACAATGCTCCCTTACAGTACTTCTACAGTGGTTATTATATACAATGCTCCCTTACAGTACTTCTACAGTGGTTATTATATACAATGCTCCCTTACAGTACCTCTACAGTGGTTATTATATACAATGCTCCCTTACAGTACTTCTACAGTGGTTTTTATATACAATGCTCCCTTACAGTACTTCTACAGTGGTTATTATATACAATGCTCCCTTACAGTACCTCTACAGTGGTTATTATATACAATGCTCCCTTACAGTACTTCTACAGTGGTTATTATATACAATGCTCCCTTACAGTACTTCTACAGTGGTTATTATATACAATGCTCCCTTACAGTACTTCTACAGTGGTTATTATATACAATGCTCCCTTACAGTACCTCTACAGTGGTTATTATATACAATGCTCCCTTACAGTACCTCTACAGTGGTTATTATATACAATGCTCCCTTACAGTACCTCTACAGTGGTTATTATATACAATGCTCCCTTACAGTACTTCTACAGTGGTTATTATATACAATGCTCCCTTACAGTACCTCTACAGTGGTTATTATATACAATGCTCCCTTACAGTACCTCTACAGTGGTTATTATATACAATGCTCCCTTACAGTACCTCTACAGTGGTTATTATATACAATGCTCCCTTACAGTACTTCTACAGTGGTTATTATATACAATGCTCCCTTACAGCACCTCTACAGTGGTTATTATATACAATGCTCCCTTACAGTACCTCTACAGTGGTTATTATATACAATGCTCCCTTACAGTACTTCTACAGTGGTTATTATATACAATGCTCCCTTACAGTACTTCTACAGTGGTTATTATATACAATGCTCCCTTACAGTACTTCTACAGTGGTTATTATATACAATGCTCCCTTACAGTACTTCTACAGTGGTTATTATATACAATGCTCTCTTACAGCACCTCTACAGTGGTTATTATATGCAATGCTCCCTTACAGTACCTCTACAGTGGTTATTATATACAATGCTCCCTTACAGTACCTCTACAGTGGTTATTATATACAATGCTCCCTTACAGTACTTCTACAGTGGTTATTATATACAATGCTCCCTTACAGTACTTCTACAGTGGTTATTATATACAATGCTCCCTTACAGTACCTCTACAGTGGTTATTATATACAATGCTCCCTTACAGTACCTCTACAGTGGTTATTATATACAGTGCTCCCTTACAGTACTTCTACAGTGGTTATTATATACAATGCTCCCTTACAGTACCTCTACAGTGGTTATTATATACAATGCTCCCTTACAGTACTTCTACAGTGGTTATTATATACAATGCTCCCTTACAGTACCTCTACAGTGGTTATTATATACAATGCTCCCTTACAGTACTTCTACAGTGGTTATTATATACAATGCTCCCTTACAGTACCTCTACAGTGGTTATTATATACAATGTTCCCTTACAGTACTTCTACAGTGGTTATTATATACAGTGCTCCCTTACAGTACCTCTACAGTGGTTATTATATACAATGCTCCCTTACAGTACTTCTACAGTGGTTATTATATACAATGCTCCCTTACAGTACCTCTACAGTGGTTATTATATACAGTGCTCCCTTACAGTACCTCTACAGTGGTTATTATATACAATGCTCCCTTACAGTACCTCTACAGTGGTTATTATATACAGTGCTCCCTTACAGTACCTCTACAGTGGTTATTATATACAGTGCTCCCTTACAGTACCTCTACAGTGGTTATTATATACAATGTTCCCTTACAGTACTTCTACAGTGGTTATTATATACAGTGCTCCCTTACAGTACCTCTACAGTGGTTGTTATATACAATGCTCCCTTACAGTACTTCTACAGTGGTTATTATATACAATGCTCCCTTACAGTACCTCTACAGTGGTTATTATATACAGTGCTCCCTTACAGTACCTCTACAGTGGTTATTATATACAATGCTCCCTTACAGTACCTCTACAGTGGTTATTATATACAGTGCTCCCTTACAGTACCTCTACAGTGGATATTATATACAATGCTCCCTTACAGTACCTCTACAGTGGTTATTATATACAATGCTCCCTTACAGTACCTCTACAGTGGTTATTATATACAGTGCTCCCTTACAGTACTTCTACAGTGGTTATTATATACAATTCTCCCTTACAGCACCTCTACAGTGGTTATTATATACAATGCTTCCTTACAGCACCTCTACAGTGGTTATTATATACAATGCTCCCTTACAGTACCTCTACAGTGGTTATTATATACAATGCTCCCTTACAGTACCTCTACAGTGGTTATTATATACAGTGCTCCCTTACAGTACTTCTACAGTGGTTATTATATACAATGCTCCCTTACAGTACCTCTACAGTGGTTATTATATACAGTGCTCCCTTACAGTACTTCTACAGTGGTTATTATATACAATGCTCCCTTACAGTACTTCTACAGTGGTTATTATATACAGTGCTCCCTTACAGTACCTCTACAGTGGTTATTATATACAATGCTCCCTTACAGTACTTCTACAGTGGTTATTATATACAATGCTCCCTTACAGTACCTCTACAGTGGTTATTATATACAGTGCTCCCTTACAGTACCTCTACAGTGGTTATTATATACAATGCTCCCTTACAGTACCTCTACAGTGGTTATTATATACAATGCTCCCTTACAGCACCTCTACAGTGGTTATTATATACAATGCTCCCTTACAGCACCTCTACAGTGGTTATTATATACAATGCTCCCTTACAGTACCTCTACAGTGGTTATTATATACAATGCTCCCTTACAGTACCTCTACAGTGGTTATTATACACAGTGCTCCCTTACAGTACTTCTACAGTGGTTATTATATACAATGCTCCCTTACAGTACCTCTACAGTGGTTATTATATACAGTGCTCCCTTACAGTACTTCTACAGTGGTTATTATATACAATGCTCCCTTACAGTACTTCTACAGTGGTTATTATATACAGTGCTCCCTTACAGTACCTCTACAGTGGTTATTATATACAATGCTCCCTTACAGTACCTCTACAGTGGTTATTATATACAATGCTCCCTTACAGTACCTCTACAGTGGTTATTATATACAATGCTCCCTTACAGTACTTCTACAGTGGTTATTATATACAATGCTCCCTTACAGTACCTCTACAGTGGTTATTATATACAGTGCTCCCTTACAGTACTTCTACAGTGGTTATTATATACAGTGCTCCCTTACAGTACCTCTACAGTGGTTATTATATACAATGCTCCCTTACAGTACTTCTACAGTGGTTATTATATACAGTGCTCCCTTACAACACTTTAGAATATAAGTAATATCCAAATCAAAATTTTGCTGATATTAAAATAGAAAATAACCTAACGAGTGTTTCCTTTTAAATTACACCTCATCATAAATCCATTATAGAATATTTTTGCAGCAGCCGAAGGACCTATAAATATTCTACTGAGATTAAGAGGTAAGACCAACATATAATAACCGAACACTCTTATCCCTACTTACCCACTATAAAGTTAAATATAGTTGCAGCAGCCGACGGACCTATAAATATTCTACTGAGATTAAGAGGTAAGACCGAAATATAGTAACCGAACACTCTTATCCCTACTTTCCCATAAAGTTAAAGGACAAAACCTACTGGTCCAGATAATGCAGTTCTGTTTACAATAACTTACCTCACCCCTCAGCCCTGAGTCAGAACTTACAACTGTCACACTTCTCTTATCCATCTACAGTTTATAATACCTCACACACCTAAACTATACCCTGTTTATTTTCAACTGACGGAAAATTGCAAAGTTCCCATCAAGATTTCTGTTATTTTGAAGCTTTTGTAGTGAAATATGGTGCTGATTATTATATAAACTTGGTCTTAATATGATGCAGAGACATAGTGGTTTCATATTATTCTCTTACATATCGAGAAATTAGCTGCTAAAGGATTCAATTTATCGTCAGATGAAATGAAACAGAGTATAGTTTAGTTAATCTGTAATATATCCCATAGCCAGAACTTACAACTACGACACCTACCTTTTCCATATGCAGTTAAACAATACCTCCCACACTCAGCCTGTTCGGTCTCTGGATTTTTTTTGTTTTTTTATTTATTTTTTATTTATTTATTTTTATTTTGCCAATCAAACATACAATATATGTTAATTTTACAATAGAATAATATCATGGCTGCGCCTTTTGAGAACAATCTCTCTTAAAGGCACCTTGAATACAACTCGATGGTTATTTTACATACAGTAAGATTATTAAAACATATCATATTATATAATTATAGCTAATAAGGCACAGCCCCAGCCCCGCAGCCACAGCAAGAAGGGATTCGGAACAGTGGCCAGGTATAATTACCTAGCCACCACCCCGAACCACCCCCCCCCACCCAGACCGCTGTGGGTAGAGCAGACCCCAGCCTTATAATACAGTACGGTACCTACATATTGATCAACACCAGAACAGTATCTTAATTTGTTTCCGATATAAAGGTGATTGTAATTTAGGGTTGTGGCAGTTTTATTGTCAAATGTTAAGTAAGATTAATATTTAGACATTAGTGAAGATTTTAGTGATATTTTGAAACAGGCAGAGTGGGTTTATTTTGTAAGTCAGGAGACAACTGATTCCAAACTTTCGCACCATGGTATTTTATTGATGTCTGGGATTGTCTAGAGGTCATTAGGGGAATATTTAAAGAATTTATATTTCTTAATGCATACCTTTCATTTTCACGATGTCTAAATAATTCCACATTGTTATAGCCATTTAATGCTTTGTATACAAAGATAGCACTGCAAAATATGTTAATATCTTCAAATTTTAAGAGATTAAGTTGTCGAAATAATTCATTGGTGTGAGCATATTTGGATCTAAATGTAATTGTTCGTATAACTTTTCTTTGTGCAACTTCAACAGGTTGTAATTTACTTTTACCCGTCGCTCCCCATACTGTATGACAGTATAAGAGAAATGGATAAATTACTGAATAATATAAAAGCTTTAGGGCATTTAAGTCAAGACATTGGCGTGTTAAGTACAGTATACCACATTGTTTATTTAGTTTATTTGTTACGTCCTTTATGTGTAAGTTCCAAGACAGTTTTCTGTCCACCGTTATCCCCAGAAACTTAACGCTCTCCACTTCTCTCACTGATTGATTACCAAATTTAATTGGTTGCATATCATTTGGAACGTTTTTGTTTCTGTGAAAGACTACAAAGTTAGTTTTATTAATATTTAGTGTAAGTTTATTGGTAGTTATCCAATTATGTACATTCTTAAGTTCATTGTTTATAGAAACAATAAGAGAGCGCAAGTCCCGGTGACTGGCGTACAGAGTACTGTCATCAGCAAATAATATATATTTAAATAACATACTTGAGTTTACAATATCATTAATAAATAAAATGAACAACAATGGACCCAGTATAGAACCTTGTGGTACTCCGTAGGATATTATTTGCATATTAGATGAAATGTCCTTATATTGTACATACTGTTTTTGATTAGTTAGATAAGAGTGAAACCATTTGCTAATGGTACCTCTAATGCCATAATGTTCGAGTTTCTTTAGGAGGATTTGATGGTCAACAGTATCGAATGCTTTGGATAGATCTAAAAATATACCAACTGTAAAATGCTTGTCATCAAAAGATTTGAGAATATCGTTAGTAAATAATGATAAAGCACCGGGGGCTCGAGCTTGGACCTGCCTCAACGTCTACAGGGAGAGGTTGAACCTGAGCAGTTGGGGGAAGCTGACCACTCAACCCCCTCAGCACCTCAGCACCACCAGCGACATAGGAAACAACCAACTAGATTCCCAAACAAGAAATAATGATATAGTTTCACACATAGTTAACCTTTCAAGATGGACGACATCTTACCTTTTTCACGTCTAAATGATGAAGATTTGTTATTACACATCAACCAAAATTTGTATAATCCCAACAGTGAAAATATCCCTTTAAACACACTAGATAAATTAATCTTTAACCCTTTTAGCTTCAATGATGACGCTTACAATGCCGATGTAGACCCCGACAACTATTTATTAAGTTCTCTAAATTATAAAAACCCATTATGTAATTATGTTTTCCCTCATAGCTTTGAAGAACAGTATCATAAAATTCCCAGATCTAACTTTTCTCTCCTAAATTATAACATAAATAGTATACCACTGCATTTTGATGATTTCATTGAGCAGTGTTTGAACCCAATTTCGATTAAGTTTGATGTGATAGGCTTATGTGAAACGAAACTAACATCTGATATACAGCACTTATATGATATTCCTAATTACACAACATTCAATAACAATTTCACACGAACCAGTGGGGGAGTGTCCTTGTACCTTAAAACAGGCTACAAATACATAGTAAGAGACGACTTAACAATTCAACATAATAGTATAGAGACATTATTTATTGAAATATGTAACACCAACTCGGACAACATAATAGTAGGCATAATATATAGAAGGCCACACACTGATTTCAGATATTTTCATGACAAATTTAATGACATAATCTCAGTAATAAGTGATGAGAGGAAAAAAATGTTACCTTACCGGGGACTTTAATCTTAACTTATTAAAATATAAAGATGACAACAAAGTAGCTGAATTTATCTCCACATGCTATTCTAAACTTTTGTTCAATACTATAAATAAGCCAACACGTGTAACTTCTACAACAGCAACAATAATAGATCACATTTGGTCAAACAATTTTACGCAAAATGTGTTCAGTGGAATTATATACAATAAATTAACTGATCATTTTCCAATCTTTACCATTTATGAATCTGAGATATGCGCATCTAATAATAGGGAAGAAGACCATACTTTTATAAGATATAGAAATTATAGTGAAAACAATCTAAATGAATTTAAGAAAGCCATAGAAGATGCGTCCTGGGAACTAGTTTATTTTTCCAATGACCCTAATGTTGTATATAATAATGTTATGACAATATTTAATGCTTGTTTTAACAGATATTTTCCAATAATTACAAAACGAATAAATAACGCATACCTAGATAAGCAGAATATAACCCCAGAATTAAAAATCATGATTAAACAGAAGAATAAACTAGCTAGGAAATAATTATGCTATTAGGCCCATCACATTTGGAGAGGAGTTCCGTAGACTACGTAACCAGGTAACAGAAGCTTTAAGATCAGCTAAAAGAAACTATTATAAATCTAAACTCCAAGAATCTGCTGGTAATGCTAAAAAGGATTGGAACATAATTAATTCTGTTCTTGCAAGGAAAACTAAACACAAAATAAACAACACTTTCATTGGTAATAATACCGAGTTATAATAATAATAATAATAATAATATTTATTCAGTTAGCAATTTACAGAGTTGGTACCACATAGTTTGTTATAAATATGATATGTACCAGCCTTGCATAATTCCAACTAAGGATAAGGCCGTTAGGCGTATTTCCATTGGGGTCCTTGTGGGATTAGGTTAGCTGGGGAAATGGGGAGGATTAAGAAATAGATACTTTAGAGAAAGTATTTCTAGGGGGTTATTTTAAGATACCTTACATCCTATAGTAAATATCAGTAATCCGTAATCAGAATCATTTCAGTTTGGTTTGTCTATCTCTTATGTCGTATTTAGTAGTAGACATAAGCTTGGTGCTCCCTTCTCGCAGCTGTCCGGTTCAGGTGTTCCTTCAGGCTACGTCTGAAGGAATACAGTGTTCTTTTATCATGGACTGACTGGGGTAGGTCGTTCCAGTCTTTGATGGCAGTGAAGAAGAATGTTTGCTTACCCTGTCCTTGGATTCTCGGGACCTTAAAATTAAACATCATGTTTCTTGTATTATGTCCACTCCTCTCATTTGTTTTAACAAAATCATTCTTTAGATACTCTGGAGCTCTGTCATAGACAATTTTGAAGGCATTAGTTAGCCTGATTTGTTTGGCCCTGTCAGAGACATTGAGCATACCTAGTGACTGAAGTTGTTCCTGGCCAACATGTGATCTGGGTCCTAGGTTCAGGATGAACCTAACCATTTTATTTTGAGTGACCTGAAGTTTGTGCTGTGCTGATTTAGATGATGCAGAGTACCAGGATGACACAGAATAGTCAAAATGACATTGAACAAGCGCTTGGCAGAGGGTCTTTTTGGTCGCCGCGGGCAAGCATCCCACCTGTCTATACAGGTATTTTATACGTGCTCTACACTTACTCAGGATAGATTCCAAAATTGTTTCTCCTGACAAACTCGCGTCCAGTTTCAGTCCGAGATATTTAACTTGTGACACTGTTGTTATAGGAATATCATTACAGTTGACCGAGAAGCCCACAATGTCTTTCAGTTTGCGTTTTGTTCCACATAAGATGGCTTCCGTCTTGCCCAGGTGAAGAGATAGTCTATTGTCCACTAGCCATTCACTACATGATGCTAGTTCTTTGGAAAGTGAAGCGGCAATACTTATTGGGTCTTTTCCTGAAACCAGAAGCACGCTGTCGTCTGCATACAGTAATAATTTACATGAGACGCTCAGTTCCATGTCGTTCACATAACAGAGAAAGAGTAAGGGACCAAGGATGCTTCCCTGCGGGACCCCACAGTTAATTGGCATAGGATCAGATATATTATCATCAATTTTGACTCTTTGGGTTCTACCACTAAGATAAGATTTAAATCAGTTCACAGATCCTATGCCCATTGCTTGTAGTTTATTACATAGAATATCATGGTCTACTGTGTCAAACGCTTTTTGTAGATCAAGAAGAACCATACCGGTGTAGTTACCTTTAGACATTTCTTTACGAATGTGATCCGTTAAGTGGATGAGACAGGAGTCTGTCGAGTACATGCATCTGAAACCTGATTGAAACTTATAGAATAGATCATTTTGTTTGAGGTAGTGTTCAATTTGGGTGTATACCGCTCTTTCAAGGATTTTAGATACAATACATAATATGCTAACTGGTCTGTAGTTGCCAACTTCTAGTTTATTTCCTTTCTTGAATAGAGGGGTTACAATAGCTTCCTTCAGTTCAGCAGGTACTGTGTTGGTGTTAATTGACAAGTTGATGATGTGGGGACCTGCTATACCAATGGCTCCATCTCGTAGAAATTTGGCAGGAATTTTGTCTGGTCCTGTGCTCTTATGTACATTTAGGTTAGACAGCTAGTCAAAAGTGTATTTTGGTGTAACATTTTGCAATCTAAATGTGTTCAGGTGTATGTCTTTATCTCCGTAGAAATTACGAAAGGTGGCCGTTGTTGTCGTGTATTTATTGAGAGGTTGACTAAACCTAGTGATATTGTGGAACAATTTAACTCATATTTTATTGATGTCGGTAAAAAATTAGCAGAAAATATAGATACTTCAAACGTAGACTTTACATCCTACCTACAAAATAGACAAGTAACGCCTTTTTCCATGTCTCCCGTCACAAGCGATGAAATAATCAATACAGTAAAACAACTACGGGACTCCTCTCCTGGAGCTAGGAGGACCGAAGACAGCGAGGACGGCAACCTACAAAGGAATTAAATACTAATCCGTCAAGAACCGCGAATTTGGATAAAGCTCCACCAACACGACCCAAATTCAAAAACCGCCAGGGATAACGACCGAGGACCGAGGACAGCCATGAATGTAAATGTAGATCCGACCAGAACCAAAAATTCGATGAAAGAACGTTCTGCGAGTTCTAAAACCGCAACTTTAAAGGTTTTCTATGCAAACGCTCGTAGCATACGCAATACATTTTCAGATTTAGAGGAACTAGTGTTTACAGAAAATTATGATGTGATTGGCATAACAGAATCTTGGCTCAATACAGAAGATAGAGACTTTTTAGCAGAGTATTCACTTCCCGGTTATGTAATGTTTGAGAACAGCCGAATAAATAAAAATGGAGGTGGCGTTTTATTTTATATCAAAGAAAGTCTTAACCCGACCCTCGTGTCAAAACCTCAAATTGTGAACGTCGACACATCGTTTGTGCTAATAAAGAATAATAAAGGTACAAAAATAATACTTGCGTTAATATACAGACCTCCAGCTCAATCAGTGCAAACTGACCGAGAAATTTACGAACAAATTGCAGATGTAAGTAACTCACAAGATGCCGTAATTTTTGGCGACTTTAATTTACCTGTGACCAAGTGGGGCGATACTCTTACTTCACACTCCGGACATGACTTGTATACGAACTTGCAAGAGAGTTCGCTTTATCAATTTGTTCGAACGCCGACCCGTGGTAATAACGTTCTTGATATTGTACTTGCAACAAAAGAAATTGATAGAGAATTTGAATGTTGGTGATGAATTCAGTAACAGCGACCATCGTACGATAACTTTCACTTTAAAGTTTACTAGTAACGAACCAAATAGTAGCATCGAAAAAGTCCCTAATTTCAAGAAAGCAAACTTCCATAAACTTAGAGCTATGTTTAAAGAAACTGACTGGAGCTTTTAAATTAACAATAACGACATAAATACATCTTGGAAGTTATTCGAAACCACTTACCTAAAAGCAGTGCAAGACTGCATACCATCGAAAATACGGCGTCCAGGCCATAATAATAAGCCCAAATGGTGGAATAAAGATATTTCAAACTGCCTGCTTGCTAAAAAATTTGCTAATGATAGATTAAAATCCTCACAAAATGACGAAGAACGGGTGAAATTTGTAGAGCTACGACGCAAAGCCAAAAAGTTAATTAAGCAGAGTAAAAAGACCTTGGAGTTACATATTGCGAATCAAAGTAAAACAAACCCGAAAGAATTCTATAGTTATATCAGAAAGAAAAAAGTAGTTACTTCAACTGTTGGACCGTTAGTCGATGAAAATGGAGAATACACCAAAGACGAAGTACAAATGAGTAATGCCCTCAATACCTTCTTTGCATCAGTTTTTACAACAGAAGACCTCAGTGATATCCCTACACCATCGCCGATTCAGATTGATAATTCAGATGTTCTAAGCAATATCACCGTTACAGAGAGAGAAGTATTGAATTGTTTAGATAAACTCAAGGTAAATAAAACGCCTGGACCTGATACAATCTCGCCTAGAGTTCTAAAGGAAGCTAAGGATGAGCTCTCCAAACCACTGACATTACTATTCAATAAATCCTTGCAGTCTGGAACTATGCCTGATCAGTGGAAGCTAGCCAACATAACACCGATATTCAAAAAAGGCAGCAAATCCCTACCCAGTAACTATCGTCCAATTAGCTTAACCTCAGTTGTTTGTAAAATGCTAGAAACGGTCATACGAGACAGACTTGTAAATCACTTAGAGGAAAATAACATACTTAAAGATACTCAACACGGCTTTCGTAAAAAACGTTCCTGTTTAACAAACCTCTTAGACTTCTTCCACGATATCCTCAACCTCTACGATGAGAGTAAAGCTGTAGATATTATATACCTTGATTTTCAAAAGGCCTTTGACAAAGTTCCCCACAAACGTTTACTGCTAAAACTAAAAGCGCATGGAATACAAGACGGTGTGCTGAAATGGATAGAAAATTGGCTCAGCAACAGAAAGCAAAGGGTAGTCATAAACGGTCAGGCATCTAAATGGACCAATGTAAGTAGCGGGGTACCCCAGGGATCGGTACTAGGACCAATTCTCTTTCTAATTTACATCAATGACATAGATGAGGGTCTCACCTGTACAATCTCAAAATTTGCTGACGATACAAAAATTGCAAATAGCATACTCTCAAAAGAACAAGTTGACGATATGCAACACAATCTAGATAAATTGTCATGTTGGGCCCAAATTTGGCAAATGAGTTTCAATGCGGATAAATGTAAAGTACTACATGTCGGATACCTAAATGAGAAAGCAAACTATTCGATGAATGGCACTCAGCTTAAGAATGTAAACAGAGAAACCGATCTGGGAGTAACAATATCGAGTAACCTAAAACCGAGTCAACAATGTTCAGAAGTTGTTAAGAAGGCAAACAAAATAATTGGCTTTATAGGCAGGTCATTTGAGCATAAATCCAAAGAAGTTATCCTAACCCTTTACAATTCCTTAGTCCGCCCTCTTCTGGAATACTGCGTTCAATCCTGGTGCCCTTATTACCAAAAAGATATAAACAAGCTAGAACGAGTTCAACGTAGAGTTACCAAAATGATACCTAGCCTAAATAACAAACCATACGAATAGCAATAGCGTCTTAGAGAATTAAATCTATTTCCTTTAACCCAGCGCAGATTAAGAGGTGACTTAATTCAAGTGTTCAAAATCATCAAAGGCATCGACAATATGAACTGTAGTAAGTACTTCACTATCGACCAATCTAATTACACGCGGGGAAACGGTTGCAAAATTATTGGTAAATCTTTTAACTCACACGAATCTAAGAATTTCTTCTTCAATCGAGTTGTCAACTTGTGGAATGGGCTTCCCCGAAACGTTATAGACTGCATCACCGTTGATTCATTTAAACTCCGCCTAGACAAATATCTCGCATCAAACCCGCGACTGACTGCGTTTGTAAATGAATAACTTTATTTTATCCCCCCCTCAGTTACTAACCCATCTGTCCCCTACTAACTTCCTAATCCTGCCACGGACATTAGTTCCAGGGCAGTAATTCCCTTTCCAATGTTCCCTTACCCACTCTAAACCACTGTTTGGACACTTGAACCTCAGTGTTTTGGAGGACAAGCAACCTAGAAGGGTCACTAGACCTGTTGTTGCTTGATTTCCTTTTTACTCCTTTGTACCCACTCTAAACCACTGTTTGGACACTTGATCCTCAGTGTTTTGGAGGACAAGCAACCTAGAAGGGTCACTAGACCTGTTGTTGCTTGATTTCCTTTGTACTCCTTTGTACTCCTTTGTTATGATGAAATACCAATGAAAGTTTTAAGGTTTGTTATCACAGCTTTGTGTCCAGTTATAGGATATCTTTGTAACATGTCATTTTCCAGTGGTGGTTTTCCCGATTGCCTTAAAATTGCAAAAGTTACTCCTATATATAAATCCGGAGATAGTTCATCTTTAATAACTACCGTCCTGTGTCTGTACTCCCAGCTATGAGTAAAATCCTAGAAAAAATTATGCATACAAGGATTACAGAGTTTTGTTCAACTAACAATATTATTACCATACCTAATTTGTCCCAATTTCACCGCTCATAATAGTATAGACTAATTGAATTACACTTCTGAGCCCGGATACTAAAACATTCATTAAAGGGAGATTTGTATTTATTTGTTCATATATTTATCTATTTATTAATTTATTTAGTTTGCTCGCCAAAATGTCATACAAGCTTAAAAGAAATGCCCCCAATTTGTTAAATTTTTGGGTAGAATAATGTCCCGGCTGAGGGCCGGTTCCTTCTAAAAATCAGGCGTGCTATTGCTTGCCAGGAAAAAAACGACACCCAAATGGCATGAAAGGTCTTAAAATTGACAAAGAAATAGGGCGAAAGGTCTTGAAATAGTTAAAGTAATAGGATGAACGTCTTAAAATCCTAAAATTAATGGGGCTAAACATGAGGAAGAAAGGGGTCAAGGAAAAAATCCCCTTAACCCCTTCTGTACCGGCGACATCTTTTATATTTTTTGTTGAGCTCTATTTGACGATTTTATGAAGCTTGGGAAGGATATATAGTAGTTAAATGAATTTATTCAGATAATTTGTTGCCTTATAATTGGTATCCGCCCTTCCTAAGCTTAATAACATCATATAAATCATTGTTGGAATATAATTAAAAGGACGTCACCGGTACTGAATGGGTTAAGTTACGGCGAGGGAGAGAGTCATAACATACCCATGAATGAACAGCGTTTTCGTTCTCCGTCATATTATCCTAACTGCCCCTTTGTTTATAACTAGGCTAGCTTAAGGACAACCAAAATGGCCACACTCTTAAAAGCCTACACTCCTTAACGGTCACAACCAAAAAGGCCATGACATGGCATGTTGGCTAAAGAAAAGCTAGACTTATAACTATAATTGATGGATTGGTGGATTAGGGAGTGGGAATGGAAGAGTTAGGGGTGGTATACATGGGAGGGATTTGGGATTTGGTCATTAGTAGAAGGTAAAGACTGCAATTGAAATACAGTAGAAGAATAAACTATGCCCGGGATCAACCAGGCTACTCCATTATTTTGGTATTAATCGTATTTTGTTTCCCTAAATGGCCACACACCTTAAAAGTCACAAACAAAATGGCTACACTCCATAACGGCCAAACCAAACCGGCCACACTCTAAAGCTGCATTTTGCTTTACCACCACTATCTCCGATAGACTGGAAATGGTGTCGTATTTCACACCTTAATGCCATAAAAGGGTCTCCAATATCTAACCAACTCAAACCTGCTCTTCCACAGGGTCGAAACTCAAACCGATTCAGACTTTCTGAGTTTGATAACTCCTTTAAGACTTTGTGTATATATCCATATACAAATAATCGATTTGGATGTGATAATTATAAATGTACCTAGCTATATCCTCAGAATATCCGAAAGAAGCGTCATAATCGTATGAAAGGGTGATAACGTACAGGTATATTAAACTTTGTATACATATACTCAAAACTAAGCAATTATATTATATGCATACCCATTGCAATTTTGTACAAATTAAAGAAGATCAAAATAATCCCGAAATAAGGATTCAAATAATAATCTTAACGTGTAAAATTATTTTGTTTAGAAATGTCAGAACATAACCGCAGCCGTGGTGCCGCTACATTCGTGTTTAAAATCAGTAATCATGATTATATTTTGATGTATTTTACTTGATTTTAATGGATAAGGTTAGTTATTATTGGTTAGCTTTGTCAATACATTAAAGCCAAGTAAGAATACATTGACATAGAATCGTGATTAAGCACGAATGTAGATCGGGCATACCAGCTGCTTTACCATAGGGGTAGATATATGCCAAGCACGCCGGTATTCGTCTGTTATCACTGGGAGTTGGACTGAGTTTCGGAATAGCCTATGTACCAGCTGCATGGTAGTTTTCGACACCTACAATATTCCGCCACTCATACTCAGAATTATTGAAATGTTAACCTAAGCAATTATTTATTACTCTAATGTTACAAAGAGAACTGTTTTGTATAATTCCACCTCATATATGATGTCACAAACAATCTTCAATTGTATAATTCTAAGTTATTGCCGATATGTCTAGTTGTCGATCATTGCAGTTCCTGAAATACCTCATAATATTTATTATATTACGATGTTTCGTCTTTATTATATGCTTTGTTTTTACTTTGTAGTGGTCATTTTGTAATATATATATTTACATTCATGTTCAACAATAGTAAGCAAATGTTGTATATATTGTGTAGGCATATACATTTTGAAGGCAGGCCCGTAAAAATTGTACATTTTGTGCCACCCCACTGATAAGAGGGTGGGTTATCAGACTTTGGGGTGACAGAAAACGCAGTTTAAAACGCATGCAATCCTTAACGGTCACAACCAAAACCGCCACTCTTAAAAGGCCATACACCTTAACGGTCATATGCAAAATGGCTGCACTCATTAATGGCCACACTCTTTAACGACGACAACCAAAGTGGCCAAATTTCTTAATAACCAAAATGGCCAAACTCCTTAATGGCCACAACTAAAAAGGCCACATATTTAATTTTCACTCTTAAGCGCGGTTCCCATTTCTCCGTTTTGGACGGACCTATGTCATCGATGACGTAGGTCCACGTGTCCACGTGTGGGCTCCAGCGGGTGGGAACCGAGGCTAGAAGCACTCCGTCACGGCCGGCTCCGACCTTTCGATCAGAGTTGAATCGGATTCAACTTTGGACGGACGTCGGAAGACAATTACGTGTATTTATGGTGCCCATGATATATTATATTGGCATGTAGGCCTACTGGTCACCAATGAATAGGACACACCCTATAATCTATGCATACGCACACAGGATGTACGTATAGTGCGTATTTATTATGTAAACGAGAAACACTCGCCTCTCCGCCACGGACACACTGTTGGGCGAGTTCTGAAGTACTGCCAATGTGTTATAGCCCAGGAGCAAGGCGAAAAGGTAGCCCACATTTTTAAATAGTCTCATACTTTCCATTTTGTGAAGTTTAATTTGCTAGCTGTACATTTTGTCACGACGACCAATTATGGATATTGTGTAATATTTATTCTGAAATCAACAAATTTAGGCTTGAAGTAATTGCCTCTTTTGATGCTAGTGCTCGTTAATTTAATTTGGATTTCAGGCTTTTTAAATACTCTCCCATATTTTGACTCTGTTTAGATAGTGCATATCATAATAAATTGTGTCAAGCAGTACCACAAAGACGAATAATTTGCGATCTATACTTAAAGTAAGTCCAACTGGGCGAGCTAAGAGGTAGTGTGGCAACATTGAATTTCACGCACGTGAAGTTTTAACTCCTGGGAGAGCACTCATGTTAGTGCGGACCTTCATCATCGATGACGTAGGTCCGTCCAAAACGGAGGCCAAAATGGAGAAATGGGAACCGCGCTATAATCATTAACTTGCCCTAACTATCTACACCTACACCATAAAATATTTACACGAATGTGTCATCTCCATATAATTGTTATGCCACGTTTTCAAGAAACGTGATATAATCTGATATAACAAGAGAATGCTGAACTGGGTGAAAACTAACTCAAAATCCCCAAATCACCACACAAAATAACAGGCAATAAACAGAAACATAAGGAAAGATTACACCATTTATTATTAAGACAAGTAGGAGTTAATAACCATACATAGATTTCACAATTCAATAACACTGCTGTGGATATAAAGCATGTACGTGTTAAAGAAATAAAATAGAGGCAATAACCTCGACACAAGTAAATCGTTCTAAATATTGATCAAAATATGATCACAGAGAGAGTGTACTAAATACTCAAATGGACAGAGTAAAAAAAGGACATAAGTACAAGATCAATCATTAATAAGTACTGAAATAGAGGTTGGAATAGGAGAACTATCTAAATCAACAAGGAGTTAATAATAAGAACCTTCAAGATTAATAAGGAGCAAATTGGACACTGAGTCCGTTAACACAATGATATACTGAATATAACTTTACATATACAGGTAATTAGCATAAAGTAATTAATATGAAGCACTCGACTCTGCGGAATAAACACTCCCGATTATGGCTATGAAACTAGTGACATCGAACGTATAAACGTAGGTATACAGCGAGTAATCTTGAATTACGTGTTGGAGTGTTGTATTAACCTACTGGAAGCCAGCGTCGCACATGTTGCGTCAGCAATGTATGTAACGCTAAACCCCAGCGCTGCAGCACCTGCGTCTGCAATTTCAACCTTATTTACTCCTGTCCTATGGTAGCTAGAGGCTTGAGGATGGTATGGGATAATACCTTATAATGTTGCCGAACAGTGGCGGTACTCGGCAACCCCTTAGTTCATATGCGCAGGTGGGTACGGACGGATGGAGAAAGCCAGTTTACCCACTTATCTCACCGCCACTTTCGAGCTTATTTATTCTTGTCCTATGGTAGCTAGAGGGTTCAAATTTATATGGGATATACTTTATGATGTTGCCCAACAGTGGCAATACTTGGCAATGCCCAAGTCCCGTCACAGTGGGGAGTGGGGAGAGAGAGTGCCGGAAGAGGCAGGAGTGGGAGGACTGGGCCGCTGCCCGCTAGTTGTCCTGTGTAGTTCATGAGTGTCGGACCTACCTCGTCACCTCGGATGTGTATCGCTCTCCTACTTCTCCCCATGACATAGTTGGCTCCCCACCAAGTGGGGAAGAGGAGGAGGAAGATGACCCAGACCCCATTGCATTCCTCAAAATTCCGCCAGGTTATCGTAGGGGTAAGAAGAGACGAGAGAGTGTTTCATGTTGCTACATACACAACAAGCGAGGTGTATGTGGTACACTGGTCCTCCCGCTGTAAGGGGGGGATTTCGTAGTCTTTGCTTTTCTTTTCTAATGTTCCTGGACTTTGCTGGACTTTACTCATTATTTCTTGTTCATTCAATCATTTTGTGTTTCTTTTAAACCATCGATGATTAATCCATTTTATTACTCTGGTAGCTTAATGGCCGTTGCATGCAAAGAAATACAGGTGAATGAATGCAAATTGTCTAAATACCACGGGAGAAATAAAAACACAATATACCGTTTGGCATTACTTAACTATATTAAAACACTGTAAAGGAAAATACACTTGTCACTGTAATACACAAATCAATAGGATTATTACTTTAGTCAACCACGTATTATATCGGTATTATTGGCCCATTGAACTACTTCTTATCACCACATCAAAGTTAACTAAAACCCTTCAAAGAGGTGACCCCACGGCCACTACCCAAAGTAAACATACACTTCAGTCACTAGGTTCATAAGGCGTAAAATAGCTCACAATGGAGTGAAGGTTAGCTCAAGGCTCAATAACACGATCAGCATCCTGTCTCAGTACAGCCACTACTGTAGGCCATGCCCACTGGGGTGGACGCAGGACTCTCTGCGCCTAGTACTTCTCCCGGGACTTCGCTCCTGACCTGGGACCTGGTATTAACACTACCATTAATAAAACTGTCAAAATTCTATATCTAATTCATATCAACATTCCAAAAGTGGTCAAATGTATTAATTAAGAGATAACAAAAATAACACGTTTATAAATTGTGGGGATACATAAATTTAACTTAGTTGACCCTCGAAAATATATACATAAATGGTCCAAATAGAAAACGGGGTGTAGGCCTATACACACGACTCGCAAAGGAATGTTGACTTACATTAAGTTACATACTGAACTTCTTATATAATTGCTATAATAGTCTGGAATTCGAAATCTAAATTATCAATTATCAAACGGTGTAAATAATTTCACCTTCGATCCTGACAAAGGACGTTGTATAATTTTGTAATTACAAATAAGAAACTGGGCTTAAAATGGTCTCAAAACTTATCTTAAATACTTCACAATTAATTTCAACTTACCTGCAACAGAAGGTTTTATTGAAACACAACACAAAAGGAAATTTACACCGAGTTAGCCGAAATCTCTCCCTCACTGACCCCGAGGCTGGTGTCTGAGGGAATGAAGGCACCTAGAGTACAAAGGAGTACAAAGGAAATCAAGCAACAACAGATCTAGTGACCCTTCTAGGTTGCTTGTCCTCCAAAACACTGAGGATCAAGTGTCCAAACAGTGGTTTAGAGTGGGTAAGGGAACATTGGAAAGGGAATTACTGCCCTGGAACTAATGTCCGTGGCAGGATTAGGAAGTTAGTAGGGGACAGATGGGTTAGTAACTGAGGGGGGGATAAAATAAAGTTATTCATTTACAAACGCAGTCAGTCGCGGGTTTGATGCGAGATATTTGTCTAGACGGAGTTTAAATGAATCAACGGTGATGCAGTCTATAACGTTTCGGGGAAGCCCATTCCACAAGTTGACAACTCGATTGAAGAAGAAATTCTTAGATTCGTGTGAGTTAAAAGATTTACCAATAATTTTGCAACCGTTTCCCCGCGTGTAATTAGATTGGTCGATAGTGAAGTACTTACTACAGTTCATATTGTCGATGCCTTTGATGATTTTGAACACTTGAATTAAGTCACCTCTTAATCTGCGCTGGGTTAAAGGAAATAGATTTAATTCTCTAAGACGCTCTTCGTATGGTTTGTTCTTTAGGCTAGGTATCATTTTGGTAACTCTACGTTGAACTCGTTCTAGCTTGTTTATATCTTTTTGGTAATAAGGGCACCAGGATTGAACGCAGTATTCCAGAAGAGGGCGGACTAATGAATTGTAAAGGGTTAGGATAACTTCTTTGGATTTATGCTCAAATGACCTGCCTATAAAGCCAATTATTTTGTTTGCCTTCTTAACAACTTCTGAACATTGTTGACTCGGTTTTAGGTTACTCGATATTGTTACTCCCAGATCGGTTTCTCTGTTTACATTCTTAAGCTGAGTGCCATTCATCGAATAGTTTGCTTTCTCATTTAGGTATCCGATATGTAGTACTTTACATTTATCCGCATTGAAACTCATTTGCCAAATTTGGGCCCAACATGACAATTTATCTAGATTGTGTTGCATATCGTCAACTTGTTCTTTTGAGAGTACGCTATTTGCAATTTTTGTATCGTCAGCAAATTTTGAGATTGTACAGGTGAGACCCTCATCTATGTCGTTGATGTAAATTAGAAAGAGAATTGGTCCTAGTACCGATCCCTGGGGTACCCCGCTACTTACATTGGTCCATTTTGATGCCTTACCGTTTATGACTACTCTTTGCTTTCTGTCGCTGAGCCAATTTTCTATCCATTTCAACACACCGTCTTGTATTCCATGCGCTTTTAGTTTTAGCAGTAAACGTTTGTGGGGAACTTTGTCAAAGGCCTTTTGAAAATCAAGGTATATAATATCTACAGCTTTACTCTCATCGTAGAGGTTGAGGATATCGTGGAAGAAGTCTAAGAGGTTTGTTAAACAGGAACGTTTTTTACGAAAGCCGTGTTGAGTATCTTTAAGTATGTTATTTTCCTCTAAGTGATTTACGAGTCTGTCTCGTATGACCGTTTCTAGCATTTTACATACAACTGAGGTTAAGCTAATTGGACGATAGTTACTGGGTAGGGATTTGCTGCCTTTTTTGAATATCGGTGTTACGTTGGCTAGCTTCCACTGATCGGGCATAGTTCCAGACTGCAAGGATTTATTGAATAGTAATGTCAGTGGTTTAGAGAGCTCATCCTTAGCTTCCTTTAGAACTCTAGGCGAGATTGTATCAGGTCCAGGCGTTTTATTTACCTTGAGTTTATCTAAACAATTCAATACTTCTCTCTCTGTAACGGTGATATTGCTTAGAACATCTGAATTATCAATCTGAATCGGCGATGGTGTAGGGATATCACTGAGGTCTTCTGTTGTAAAAACTGATGCAAAGAAGGTATTGAGGGCATTACTCATTTGTTCTTCGTCTTTGGTGTATTCTCCATTTTCATCGACTAACGGTCCAACAGTTGAAGTAACGACTTTTTTCTTTCTGATATAACTATAGAATTCTTTCGGGTTTGTTTTACTTTGATTCGCAATATGTAACTCTAAGGTCTTTTTACTTTGCTTAATTAACTTTTTGGCTTTGCGTCGTAGCTCTACAAATTTCAGCCGTTCTTCGTCATTTTGTGAGGATTTTAATCTATCATTAGCAAATTTTTTAGCAAGCAGGCAGTTTGAAATATCTTTATTCCACCATTTGGGCTTATTATTATGGCCTGGACGCCGAGTTTTCGATGGTATGCAGTCTTGCACTGCTTTTAGGTAAGTGGATTCGAATAACTTCCAAGATGTATTTATGTCGTTATTGTGAATTAAAAAGCTCCAGTCAGTTTCTTTAAACATAGCTCTAAGTTTATGGAAGTTTGCTTTCTTGAAATTAGGGACTTTTTCGATGCTACTATTTGGTTCGTTACTAGTAAACTTTAAAGTGAAAGTTATCGTACGATGGTCGCTGTTACTGAATTCATCACCAACATTCAAATTCTCTATTAATTCTTCTTTTGTTGCAAGTACAATGTCAAGAACGTTATTACCACGGGTCGGCGTTCCAACAAATTGATAAAGCGAACTCTCTTGCAAGTTCGTATACAAGTCATGTCCGGAGTGTGAAGTAAGAGTATCGCCCCACTTGGTCACAGGTAAATTAAAGTCACCAAAAATTACGGTATCTTGTGAGTTACTTACATCTGCAATTTGTTCGTAAATTTCTCGGTCAGTTTGCACTGATTGAGCTGGAGGTCTGTATATTAATGCAAGTATTATTTTGGTACCTTTATTATTCTTTATTAGCACAAAAGATGCGTCGACGTTCACAATTTGAGGTTTTGACAAGAGGGTAGGGTTAAGACTTTCTTTGATATAAAGTAAAACGCCACCTCCATTTCGATTTATTCGGCTTTTCTCAAACATTACATAACCGGGAAGTGAATACTCTGCTAAAAAGTCTCTATCTTCTGTATTGAGCCAAGATTCTGTTATGCCAATCACATCATAATTTTCTGTAAACACTAGCTCCTCTAAATCTGAAAATTTATTGCGTATGCTACGAGCGTTTGCATAGAAAACCTTTAAATTTGTTATTTTAGAACTCACGGAACGCTCTTTAATAATATTTTTGGTTCTTGTCGGATCTACATTTATGTTCATGGCTGTCCTCGGTCCTCGCTGTCTTCGGTCCTTATCGCTGGTGGTCCTCGGTTGCCTCTGTTTTTTTCTTGGCGTTGGATGATTTATGTCACTGCTGCTTCTTCTCGGATGGCGTTTTTTGATCCATGGCTGCGGACTGCTTCGTGTAGGAGACGACCCATGCGTGCTGAACCCACAGGGTTTAGATGAGTGCCATCCTTGCGGAACAGAGTAGGCTGGTTGTAGAAGTTGTCCCAGAAAGAGTAGGTAGGGAACTGCTGTAGGACTCTGGGGTCAACGTACTTTGTCATAACAATAACTTTACCTTGATTTAATGAGCTCCTCAATGCACTTACAAGTCTAATAAGACTTTCAAAGGATAATTGAATTTCATTGCATGATGTAAACGAATTTCAGGCACAAACATGTTAACTATTACTTACGATATCCAAGGTAGACTATAGTTTTTAATTAGGAGCTAGAACTCACAAATTTCGACCTGCCAAGCCCTCTCGAGGTGGGCACTTGTCGCTAAGGCCTCAGAATCAGGGTATCACACTAGAGATTATGTAAAAGCAATTTTTAGGCTAAATCCCAGCAATATAGTAGATTCAGAAAGTTAAAAGCCAAAACACATCAATTTCATTCTAATTTCAAAACAACATTGATCCAATTGTGACACCCTTTTTCTAAACTTAATCTAACAATACCAATCAATTAGATTTAATATATAAAGCTAGAATAATGACCCTCGTACCTATAAGACACCATTTTAGGCCTATTTAGTTATTTCGTTTTAATCATTACAATTTAATATATGTATATATATATTTAATATATCATTAACTGATATATTAATCACGATAATAACATAATACCGAACATTTCAACTAATCTCGACACTGACTGGGTCATTATTGAACTGAAAGTGAGTGAACAGTAAACGTCTTGGTGTAAATATTGCTAAAATCAAGCCTAGTCAATTTAGACCCCTTACACCCCACTCCCCCACGCCTGCCTTCACCATCACCTCCCCTGTCTCCCTACTATAATAACAAGCAGCCTAGAAGGGCCACTAGACTGTTGTTGCTTGATTTCCTTTGTACTCCTTTGTACTAAAATACACCGTCAAAACCCATATTTCTAAGTCAAAAGTGCCTAAAACAATGAGTAAAACTCATATTCTAACTATAAAACATACGGTAAAGTATAAAATTAATAAACAGTGCGTAAGAGAAGCATTGAATGAAAGGGAAACTGTATGGGGAAGTGGGGTGTCTGGCAGCTGGCCTTGTGTGTACGTGCTGCGTGAGTCCAGGACCAAGATGGCCGCCAGTCGCCATGGTAACCAGGACGCACGCAGGGCTTGCCACTCGTCGGTCCTTATAAAACTTGAATCTATGAACTTATCACACTGTAACTTCACTTACAATGACATTATGTGATACATGTTGCTAATATATGAACTATGAAGGCACACATGATGCTCGGGTGGTGTAAATAGCCGTCACTCGAAAACTGGACGCATCGTACATCTGTCATGCTGCCGCGCTCAGCTGTGGTATGGCAGGCGGGAGGTTTGAAGACCGCCCGGCACCAGCTGATGGCAGAGGGTACCCCCCCCTTAAGGACCCCCAAATGACCGAGGTGAGTGTTTTTATTTTATTCTTCATTTCTCACCTATTTAAGCTATTAAAAAAAAAAAAAAAAAAAAGCAAAATCTGCTGGTCCCACAGCATGTTTTTATTATTAATTAGCTGCTACTCAGTGGGTTAATTAAACTGGGATATCTGCTATGTATATTTTCTCTTCGGTGAAACGCGGAAGCCCGAGCTTTGAGAAAGTATGTATTTATTAGTGGCCCAAATCTTTGTGAGAGAACACTCAAAAACATTCACGGACTCGTCTGTATAATGACGTGGGTACCATTACTGAAAAAAACAGTAAAAAATAATTGAATAAGAAAACAAAAATATAAATCGTCATCTGGAAGAGTCTGCTGTTGTCCTTGCGCGTGCCAAGCCCCTTATCTGGGCTCTTGTGTCCTTCTCCTAGGCGTCGTGGTGTACGGAGGTGTGCACAGCCTCGCTTCGTTCGTCTCCTTCCTCCGGCTTGCGAGTTTGCTGAATTTAGGGTAGTATTATAGATTAGCCAGGCTATGTACACCATTCCCACCCTCCCTAGGAGTTGCCCCGTGGGTGCATTGGCAATTTTTATCAGGATGACCTTGTGATAAGGCAAGGCTTCCACGTATTTTGTGCTGTGTTTTTTATCCTCGCTTCATTTACTAAGAGTTAGTTTGGGCATGAGGCTTCTTTTAGAGGATATGGGGCCCGCTTATCGGATACCAATTGGGTGGATTAAGCGGTTTTTGTCTCTTCATGGGGGAACATGTGCGTTTCGAGTTGCCTCACGTGGTTAGGGGTTCGGTACATGTTCATGACGCTTTTCAGCCTACGTTCCTGTTCATCATGATGGGGAAAGGAGAGCCGTCCTAGGCTATCAGGTTTGTGCTTATTGATGATTGATTGATCAACGTCTATTGCCCCCGTCTAGTTGGCCTCCTGTAGGAAAGTTTTATGGCTAGGATGCATTATTATTGTGATATATAAACTGTGCCATTAATGTGCATGTTGTCACTCGGGTTGCTAGAAGGGTTGGGCCCCATTCCGGCAAGAGTTATCAGTGAGATCTGTCACAACGTGCCTCTCGTTTCTTCAGGCTGTCTCTTATATGCGTTAAGAGACACAGAAGATACTAGAATTGTGTTATATTTGGGTTATCATTGTTTGGCACAAGATAGGTGGAAATTCAATTTTCTTGTATTATGCCGGCGGTGGTTAATATACGGGAGGCGTATATTTACTATATTTAGTCTTTTGGGGTCTCCGGCGTAGCCGTAGCCTTCAGGACATTTCCGCCTCGCAGTCAAGAAACAGTTCGTAGTTTGGGGCTACCAGAACACATGCCCGGCAAAATTGGGGAGACCATTCCCGCCGGGCATCGGCTATGCCGTAAACTCACCTCTTCCTATATTGGTCGTTACTTAGATGCTGTTTAACTGATACCGGTGTTGGGTGCTGGAACTATTGGGAACTATGTTCTTATTCATTAGATGGGATTAGGTCAGTGTTGGCCACTTTGGTAAGAAGTTATAACTCTAGAGCCATCGAGAATGGTCCTTAACGTAACATAAGGGGAACTGAGATTGAATCTAGTGCTAGTTCATTCTTTTTTCTCAATTACGTTCAAAACATTTAGTTAATCCAGCCTAGTGTGTCCCTATGAGCATTTATTCTTGAATCTATTTTATCCTCAGGTGCGGTAGCCAAGTTACTACCCCCAGGACGCCTAGGAAGATTTGCACCCCTGGCGGGAGGGAGCTATGGATTTCACGGCAATTCAATTTTGCGAAGGCCCTAATTGTGTTAATCTTTCCGTGCTAGGACACAAACATTGCGTGAGATGCTTTGGTTGTCTACATCGCTATCCAAACCCTGTCAACAGTGTTCTGCTTTACGTAATGGTTGCGTAACCCACTCAGATAGCAAGTGTAAGACAGTTTTGCTCACTATTATATCCACTTTTGTTCTGTATTGCAGAGATGTAGCTCATAAATCACTTAAATTGGATGATCAATTACTTGACAACTTTTTTTAAACTGTGACCACCTCCAGTTGCTAAACCTAAACTTTCGAAAGTGAAAAAGACAGTTATTGTTGAGTCCGATGACTCTTGTGTTATTGCTCCCTCCCGCCACACTAAGAGGCCCAGGACCTCAGACAGACATTCGTCGGGGTCGCTTGCTCCGAAATCCCGGCGTCCCAGGTCTCGTTCGCCTCTGGTGGAACTTCGGTCGCCCTCTCCTCTCCAAATACAAGAGGCAAAAAGATGACGTCCTGACTCTCCATCCTGCCAGAAGAGCGGCGAAGAGAAGTCCAAGGACAAAGGGAAATCCTCTAAACGGTCTGTGGTGAAGAAATCTAAGAGTTCTGTGACCTCTTCTAAACCGGAATGTTCTCCTTCTTCCTCCCGCCGGGATTCCTCTCCAAACACGGATGCTACTGTCATTGGCCCAAATTTCTCTCCATGGCAGACCAGTGCCCCACCACCTAAGAGAAAACAGCCTTATACGATTCCCCGCCGGGTGGCACTGCAAGAGCCCCCCGCATTTCCGGTACTAGGGGAAGGTCGTAGTAGCAGTATCACTTCCGGCAGACAGTCCCAAGATGTCTCACAAAAATCAGAGCAGCTCGGTGGCTCTACAGTGGAGACGATGGAAGACTCTCCTATTCCCGACCATTGGTATGGCAAGGACGTTCTGCCCAGTGTTCCTCCATCACAGACAGGAACACATGACACTGCTGACCAGTCTGGGGAGACTCATTCTGAGGCCTCACCAGCCCCCCCAGCCCGGCCACCGGGTGTCACACCACTGCACCAACATTTAGCAGACCTGGAGACGGAGGAACTGCCGTCTGGCCAATGGCTGTCTCCTTCACATTCTGGAATGCAAGACTCAGAATCCTTTGTCAGCAACTGGACAGCAAGGTGGAATTTTAGTGATGCATGAACAGTTTCAGGATTGGCTTTACAGTGAGAGAGGAAAAACAAATGAAGGTGCCAACACCTCCGGCTCCGGCGGTGCGACCTCTGGGCCAAGTGCAAGTTTTACCTCAAGCTAGTATTCAATCTCCCCCTCCTGTAACTGAAACTCCGGCAGCTGTTCCGCCTGTTTCTGCTGCTTTATTACTTCTAAGCTCAATATTCTAGCGGACTTAATTCCACCTCCCCTGATCGTACAGTACTATCTAAGAAAGGCCCTATGCCTCTTTTATATGGTCCTGACAAGGCCTGGACAGTCATAAAGCCCACTCGCCCTGAGGTCGCACAGTCGACAGTCGCAGGTGAAGTACCTGTGCCGAAACATTGGTTCATAGAAATGAGAGAAGCTAAGAAATTACGGGCCAAGAACCAAGCCGGAGATGTGCTAGATGTAGTGATCAAAGCAATTCCGAGTTTATATAATCATGAGTGTTTTGTCAACTCACAGTCCCCGGCCCTACCTCCCACATCCTCAGTTAAGTTGTTTTCAGACTGGTCAAAGAATAATAATAATAATAATAATAGTTCTTAAAGCTAGCGCATGCTAAGCTAGCTAAGGATAGCTCAATAAGGCCGATTAGGCGTATTTCCATTGGGGTCCTGTACTACTACACCATCCCTTTGCTCATGAGGGATGGTAACGACTCAGTGCTTGTGAAAAATCTTTAATGCGCCGAGCGTGGGCGCGAACCCGGGCCTTCTGGGTGGAAGTCCGAGACGCTAGTCACTACACCAAGCGAGCCGCTTGGCCGGACGACCTTAACCCGTGGAGCCCCGGCTAGTTTTGTAATGTTTGTTCACCAGAACCCGGCCGGTTTTCAAAAAATTGCTTTATTCCAGAAACAATAGCGAATGGGTTAGGAATGAAGGAAAAACCACGAAAAACCGCTCAAAAAGCTTAAAGAATGGTCCTACAGAGCCCCCGAAAACGTATTTTACAAGAGTAAAAAATTGAAGGCAATTACCCCCAAAAAACAGGTTATTGCACGCTCACGCTCACGCTCACGCGCACAGTTCCCATACAAATCTGAGCCCTCTTGAGTGGCTACACCTGAGGTTACGGTCGGCGCAATTAGGGTGACGCGCCAGGCGCGTCTCTGGGGCTGTGCGTTACATACATCGCCGACGCGTCAGGCGCGTCGCTGGGGCTGTACGGGTTAAGGCAATGTCACACGAGCGCTTTTTCCGTCAATTTTCGATGAGCAAGTTTTGTCTTATACTATAAGGTAGTGCCAACGAACTTGACAATAATCTGGACCCCTTAACTTCTTATAACTCAAAATGAATGAAAGCAATCGGGCTGACATTTCTATCATCTGGGAAGAGTCCACCAGGGAGTCTACACTGAATGTATATGATTTTAAGGAACTGCAATGATATATAACTTTACTTCAGAAAATGCCAGACCAGAATTGCTTGTTAACATTACCGAAAAATGCGTGATTGTGACACCGGCTTCACTTAAGGGGAGGTTTTTAGTTTGTTCCCTGACCTCCATCCATGTTGTGGTGAAATTAATAACAATAAAGATTACACCCCCTAGACAACCTTTCACGATCATTGTTTACATTTTTGGGTAGAAAAAAAGGCCGGTTCCTCTGAAATTACAGGTTCGCTATCGCTCGCCAGGAAATAAATCGACACCTAAATGGCACGAAAGGTATTAACATTGACAGAAATGGAGCATAACTTCTTAAAATCGCCAAATAAATGGGGCGAACGTCTTAAAATCTCAAAAGCAATGGGGCTAAACATGAGGGAGAAAGAGGTCCAGAAAAAAAATCTCCTCAAGTGGAAATCTCCCCTTAACCCATTCAGTATATCATGGCATAGTCTTTCTTATTATGGTGGCTATTAGTATATGATCTTAATAAGCATAGATAAGTTTTGTGAAAGTCAGGGGAATATTTGCGATCAATTTTACCCATCAGAATGCCTAGTCCTATTAACGGAAACCATGACCCAAATCTGTAGCCACCACATACCAGAAAGGCAAACAAGACGAAGAAGCAAACAAGAACGGGAAGAAGGAAGCTGTACATAAGAAGAAAATTAGTAACACAAAGACGCACACAACAAAATATAAAGGAAAGACAAAAGGTCAAAATAGATGGAGAAATTGTGGAAATTGAAGAACGACTAAGAATCTCCTAAGTTATTGCAAGCATAAAGGAAAACTCCAAGTACTTCTTTTCATACGCTAAACATAAGACCAAAATCACATCAAAAATCGGCCCATTAAGTAAAGATGATGGGTCATTCACAGGGGACAAAAAGGAAATGAGTGAACTATTACGTCTACAGTATGAAACAGCCTTCAGTAAGCCTCACGAAACAAAAGCATTAAGAGACCAAAATGAATTGTTCATGAATAATCCCCCCCGATTCTGGATATTAATTTCGGACCTAAAGACAGCAGAAGCCATCGCCAACATGCCATCCCACTCGGCACCAGGCCCGGACTCTTGGAGTTCGATACTAATAAAGAAATGTAAGGAAAACCTCTCAAAACCCCTGGCTATAATGTGGAGGAGTCTAGACACTGGAGAAATACCGGATAGTTTGAAAAACGCAATAATTGCCCCTTTCCATAACGGAGGGAGTAAAGCACTACCAAAAAGCTATCGCCCAGTAGCTCTGACTTCCCACATCATTAACATTTTCGATCGAGTCTTGCGAGGCAAAATCTCAACATTTATGGACAAAAATGAACTACACAACACTGGTCAACATGGGTTAAGAGTAGGAAGATCATGTCTCTCGCAACTATTGGAACATTATGACAAAATTCTTAAATCCCTAGAAGAAAAGAAAAACGTAGATGTCATTTACACCGATTTTGCTAAGGCATTTGATAAATGTGATCATGGTATTATTGCACACAAACTTAAAGCAAAAGGGATAACAGGTAAAATCGGAAGTGGATATACAACTTCCTCGTGAACCGAAAACAATCAGTAGCAGTAAGCCAAGTAACATCTGAGCCTTCAGACGTCAAAAGCTCAGTTCCCCAAGGAACAGTACTAGTGCCCCTTCTTTTCCTTATTCTAATAAGTGACATAGATGCCAACACAAGACACAGTACAGTATCCTCCTTTGCGGATGACACGAAACTGAGTATGATAGTAAAGACACAGGAAGACACGGGCCGGCTGCAAGAGGACATAAATAAAGTGTTCCAGTGGACCAGGGAAAATAACATGCAGTTTAATGAAGAAACATTCCAATTAATACGATACGGAGATGAGGATTTCGTTAAAGAGAACACAAGTTACATAACAGAATCCAATCACATAATAGAACGTAAAGACAATGTGAAAGACCTTGGGGTGATAATGTGTGAAAATATGGGATTCAAAGAACATAACCAGGTCAAAGTTGCAGCTGCGAAACGACAACAGGTTGAATTATACGTACATTTAAAACTCTGGGTGAATTGCCTATGATAACACTTTAAATCTCTGGTGCTACCGCGGCTAGAATACTGTAACGTATTAACATCCCCATACAAAACAGGTGAAATTAATGACTTAGAAAGTGTACAAAGGAACTTCACCTCACATATTATAAACTCAGTAAAACAGTTACACTATTGGGAGCGTTTAAAATCACTAAAGCTGTATTCGTTGGAACGTAGAAGGGAACGATACTTAATATATACGTGGAAAATCGCAGAGTTTTGTACCAAATCTACATACCCCAATAGCAATGAAGTTCAGTGATAGAAGAGGTTGGGAATGCGATATCCCCAAGATGAAAAATCGGGGTGCTATGGGCTCTCTGCGAGAGGGCTGGTTATCCTAATGGAAAAATGTGAAACTAGGCCTAGGCTACTCGGCTAGCCTATGTCTGCATCATACTAAGACCAAGTTTATATTATTAGCACTATGTGTCACTACAAAATATTCAAACTAATTGAGAATTCTTGATGGGAACTTTGCAATTTACCGTCAGTTGCAAAGAAAGACTAGGCCTAGGCTATAGTAAGTTTTGCCTTTTCGCAAGTTCTGTGAGGAAGGTCTGGCATAACATTTGGGTGGTTTTAAGATATTTTACCCAAATGAGGCTCTATCAAGCCATTACAAAGAGTTCAATGTACATTTACTAAAGTTTTATGTCGTATGACAACCAAGAATAAGGCTGATTGAAGCACTTTAATCTTATATATTCCCTGCTCTCACTGACCACCCTCCTCCCCTGAGAATTATTGCAGACGACGCACCTTATATTATTATTTAGTTTTACTTATTGCCTGCATTTCAAGTTCTTTTAAGCTATGCTAGTATATTCTATATATTTATCATACCTTATGGTACAATCTTGACCACAAATATAGTTGAATAAGCGAAATCAAGATCATCACACTTATTTCCCCACCCCCTGCTACTGCCGCGGACCTTGGGCTAACGTCCGCGGAGGAGGTGGCGGGGATCTGATGCCATAGTTATCACATAGAGGAGAACATCTCTTCAACAAACTCCCGCGGCGAGCAAGAGACATGAGAGGCGTCTCGTTAGACAGCTTCAAGAGAGCTCTAGATGTCGAACTACAAAAAGTGCCAGACGAGCCCATCTTCGCAGGGGAGCGCTCCGCCCCTTCGAATAGTGTGCTGCACCAATTCTCAAACAACAACGAAGGGCGGTGCGTTCCTCGGTGCCACTAGCAAGAGAGGCGAAATCCACATAGGTAGGTGATTGACAAGAGGTCGTTCCTAAATTGAATAAATTCGTTTAGCGTTCACAACAAAAATGTGAAATGCCCCCATGTTACTGAAAGGGAAACCTGAGTCACTATCACTATAGTTCATTCACTATAGGTAGGCCAGAAATCGAGACGCCTAACTTATGTTCCGGTAACTCAAAATGGGATAGAGCAAAATTGGCTGTTCATTTCCACATCTATTCACTGGCTGACTCTTCCCAAATAGTAGAAATATTTGCTTAATTACCCGATACTGTAGTCGTGTTATATTTAAATAGGTTAATGGTCAAGGGTTTTGGCCTTTTCATAATGAATAGGGTATATAATCATTACTATTACAGCATATACATCACCATCATATTCATCACACCACAACCAGTTACCATTACATCATATCCATCACCATCATCACCACAACCACTTACCATTACAGCATATCCACCCCCACCACCATCATAATCATCAAACCACAGAGTTACCATTACAGAATATCCACCCCCACCACCATCATAATCATCAAACCATAGAGTTACCATTACAGAATATCCACCCCCACCACCATCATAATCATCAAACCACAGAGTTACCATTACAGAATATCCACCCCCACCACCATCATAATCATCAAACCATAGAGTTACCATTACAGAATATCCACCCCCACCACCATCATAATCATCAAACCATAGAGTTACCATACAGCATATCCACCCCCACCACCATCATAATCATCAAACCATAGAGTTACCATTACAGAATATCCACCCCCACCACCATCATAATCATCAAACCATAGAGTTACCATTACAGCATATCCACCCCCACCACCATCATAATCATCAAACCATAGAGTTACCATTACAGAATATCCACCCCCACCACCATCATAATCATCAAACCATAGAGTTACCATTACAGAATATCCATCACCATCACCAGTTACCATCCATCCATCACCATCAATCATTATCATGTTTATCCATTCTTAATCTCTTTCCCATTTATTTATTTCATAAATCATCACCATCACTATAATAAACTTACATACATGCACTATCACTACAAGTAACATCATCATTATTGTAAAGCATCTATTTCCACCAATGCTATCATCACCATCAACATGGAGCATCTTTTATCATCATAATTGTCAACACAACCATTACCCTTAGTTATCCATTATCATCACAAATATCATCAACCTAAGGAATCCACTACCACCACAACCATCATCACCATGAATAACTAAAACTATTCCGTATCAACACATTTAACATCAACAACAAAATGACCTACCCATTAACTCTAGCTATCACGTATCACAATATCTATCACCTCCACCATCCAAATAACCTCACCATTATAACCACCCCTCCATTACAATCCCGGCACCATTTATTTTATATATACAACGACCAAACATTTTCACCACGATCAGGTTCGCGATAACCAAAATTATATTGCCGCCAATCCTTCTCATTAGCACGAGCCATTAGTGTAAAGCGACAACCATTCAAACAAGGGGATTAATAATATGCCTTTACAATATATATATATATATATATATATATATATATATATATATATATATATATATATATATATATATATATATATATATACCGGTAATATATAATTTATATATATATATATATATATATAGTATATATATATGCAATTATATATACCGGTATATATATATATATATATATATATATATATAGATAGATAGATAGATAGTTAGATATTAAGTAAATCTCAAACATGCATGTGAGCTACCGGTACTATATGTTTTTTTACTCTCTGCCGGGCTCGAACCACCGACAGGCAGGACAAGTGTCCATACTTTAATCAACTATACCACGGCGTCATGAAGAATGTTTGACCTATATATATATATAGATTAAATGTTAACAGAAGCAAAAGACGCGCGCGCAAAGGTTCTCTCTCTCTCTCTCTCTCTCTCTCTCTCTCTCTCTCTCTCTCTCTCTCTCTCTCTCTCTCACACACACACACACACAGAATGACTCACATAATAAACACACATACATACACACTCGCTGACTCACTGGAAAAAACCCACACCCACTTTATAACACACAAAAACACACACGTCCATATACTTACACACAAGTCCCACGGAGTCCAAAACTCTGCCCCTGTACCAGCGACATACCTGTAATTAAACCAAACTGTTAGTATTATAGAAAACAAATACTTAAAGTTCACAGACAACATATTTTATAACCCATTTTTGATAAGAGCCGTAGTGACAAACCCATAAACTACAGTATATATCAGACCCACAGCACGATCACAATGTACAGCCTCGGCCAAAATTCGGATGCTAGAGTTTATTTTATCCCAGGTGATGATCATATGAATCCTTAGCAGCGAATTTTCCGATATGACACTAATATATATCTTTATATATATATATATATATATATATATATATACTGTATATATATATATATATATATATATATATATATATATATATATATATATATATCATATTAATGCTAAGTTTTCATAATTTTCACATTTCGCTACAAAATCTTCATAATAGCTGAGCAATTAAGATGGGGATATGACAATTTAACATCAACTGAAATAAAACAGACTATACCTCTATCATTTCAATTCTGGTAATATCTCTAGTTTTACAAATATCCTGAACATACATACGTAAACAAAACCTTTATGTCTAAGTTTTGTTCAGGTATCTTTGTATCAACCCTATGGGCTTCCCCTGTTTCGCTCCAGTAGTTTGGAGATTATAAGTCGTTTCATCCCATTAGTTTGGTGATAATGAGAAACTTCACTTCACTCAGGTGTCAATTATTTTCTGGGCGAGCGATAGCGAGTCTGTAACCTAGAAGACATTATTCTATTGGAAAATTTAAACATTTAGCTTGAAGGGGGCCTGGTTGGGCATTTTGTAGTTTGAAAGAAGCATGGGAAGGCACTATTGTTAGCCTAGGGGACAAACTAAAATAAATTGCTCGAAAATGGCAAAAACAAGCAATACCCTCAACAATTAACCAAAATATCACAATAACCGCCAAGATATCGGACAAAATAGTGTTAAGAGCATAGATAAAGTACATTTTAAGTTATGAAGGTGTTAGTCCGTGGGTGTACTTTCCAATATTATAATAATTCATATCATCATATCACAAAGGAGTTTCGACAAAATTACAAAGAGCACACGTTTCAATTTTCCCTGATCCGCACACCCCAACGGTCCCGGGTTCCAATGTCAGGCAAATATATTAGGATAATGCAATAAAACTGTGGGGTACAACCGAGGCAGACCTGTCTGTCTGTCTGTCTGTGTGTGTGTGTGTGTGTGTGTGTGTGTGTGTGTGTGTGTGTGTGTGTGTGTGTGTGTGTGTGTGTGTGCGCGCGCGTGGAGACCCGATGGTAGCAGAGACCGGCCATCCTTTGCTTTATTTATTTATTTATTTATTTATGTGGATGAGGGAGACACAAGGCAGCATTGACTGTGACGAGTGCCTTCCCCAGCGATAAAAGAGTGACAGGGCCAAACTCTATTATCTTTTTAAGAAAACAAAATATATCCTATTATTTTTAAGGTACCGTAGTGTAGTACCGGTATGTGATGTGTTTGCAGTATAGTGCATGGGTAGAAAGAGGAGGTGTTTTGGAGGGAAGAGTGGGGTTGCCCTCAATATTGGTGAGGCACGGAAAGGATCAGTAAGGGAGGCCAGGTGGTGAAACAGGAGTTCCAGATGTACTTATCAGCCACCTAGCAGTCCCCGGGAGTCTCGCCCTGTTCGGCTGGTGCCTACAGACTCCTCCTATTGGTGTCACTGCTGTCAATAGCCTTGCGCCACATTGACATATGTGCATACCCACAATAACAATTTAGTAATACTGGTGCAGGATACATGATAATTATGGTCTTTGGATTAATATTTTACATGATCAATAATAAAATAACACACAGTTGTTTGGGAATAATGGCACCAAAATCGAGTCCAAAGACAAAAACTAGGTATTATCTCTTACTCCAGGGTCTGTGTGTGTGTGTGTGTGTGTGTGTGTGTGTGTGTGTGTGTGTGTGTGTGTGTGTAATAGCGAGCTCTGAACTAACCCAGGTAGAAAACAACGACTGTGATCACCAGAGCATGGATCACCGATATGTGTGCAAGCCATCAGAGCAGAGTTGTATGCAATCAATGAAATGTGCACTGATCATATATACAGTATATATATATATATATATATATATATATATATATATATATATTTTATATTTATAAATATATATATATATATATATATATATATATATATATATATATATATATACAGTAGATAGATATAGATAGATAGATAAGATGTATAGATATAGCCATTCCAAATAATAAAAACCATATATTCTATAATATATGTTACTTTGTTACATCAACGATTTTCACTATACTAATATTTAAAACATAATATGCTTCAGTTACCGATATATATCCTATTGAACTGGTGTCCTCTACCGTGTGAATGTATGCAGTGCCTGACGTCATATTTAACCTTGGGATCTATCTATCTATATAATATTTGGGGTTGTCTGTCTGTCTGTCTGTTCTTTATAGGCGGCCGCAGTTTTTTGAGCTAGAGCGTTCATACTTGGTATGCATAGTAAGGGGGTCCCTAGGCAGGTTTTAGTGAAAAAATATAATTATCCAGGGTGAAAGGGACGGAGAAAATGGGCGCGTTAAAAAAAAAATGGCCGTTTGAGGCAGAAGGAGGCCTCCGATCGAAAAGGTGTATGGAACGAAAGTGGTTAGCAGCCCCCAAACATGGGAGTACGGATGAGGTCAGATCCAAATTCGGAGGTCATTTAGCGGCCGAAATCGAGGTCGCCGTTTAATGAGGCACAGGGAGGTCGAGGGCGGTGATTATAGTAGTATTGATGATGGTGATTATGGTAGTAGTAGTGGTAGTAGTAGTGGTGGTAGTAGTGATGGTGATTATAGTGATTAACCGGGCAACGCCGGGTACCCCTGCTAGTAATCTATATAATATTTTCGATTGTCTGTGTGTGTGTGTGTCTGTTTTTAATAGGCGGCCGCAGTTTTGGACCTGGGGAGCTGAAACTTTGCATGTGGGTGTCAATTGACCTGGGTCAGGTCATAGAGGGGGCGAGGCCACGATCGGAGGTCGTTTCGAGGCCGAAATTGAAAAATAAATGAAAAAAAAAATAAACAAAATGGCCGTTTGGGGCAGAAGGAGGCCTCCGATCGAAAAGGTGTATGGAACGAAAGTTGTTCGCAGCCCCCCAGAATGGGGATACGGATGAGGTCAGATCCAAAATCGGAGGTCATTTAGCAGCCGAAATCGAGGTCGCCGTTTAATGAGGCACAGGGAGGTCGAGACCGGTGATTATGGTAGTATTATTATTGTGATGATTGTGGTAGTAGTGATTGATGATGGTGATTATGGTAGTAGAAGTGGTGGTAGTAGTGATGGTGATTATGGTGATTACCCGGGCAACGCCGGGTACCCCTGCTAGTCAGGATATAAAGGTTGTTAAGTCCGACTCTACCATTATCAACTCGGGTTATCTCTCTAGTTATTATTGAACACATACATTATTATTAACAGACATACAGTACAGTATAAAAAACAATTAATTGAATATTTATGGTATGTTAAGTGTACTTCTGGAGTATTTATATATTATACCAATAGAGGAAATTTAATTTGAAGTTATGAAGGATGGGATACCGCTATTGTCTGTGGGTGAACATACATGACTTATGAATGAGACTAACTTCACACTCTTGTCAAATTAAATCTCATTTTATATATATATATATTATATGGTACTGTTAGAAGGAGGCTATATGCAATTCAGAAGACATCTAGAAAGTAACACGTCAGCTTAGGCTAACCCTTCCATTACTGAATAATTTAAGTGGAGTCAAACTATACATAAATTGAACAACATCAAATAGACTCAGAGGAATTTACTAACACGTATATACTGTAGGTTATAGCAACATCGGTAATATATTATTACTAACACGTATATACTGTAGGTTATAGCAACATCGGTAATATATTATTACTAACACGTATATACTGTAGGTTATAGCAACATCGGTAATATATTATTACTAACACGTATATACTGTAGGTTATAGCAACATCGGTAATATATTATTACTAACACGTATATACTGTAGGTTATAGCAACATCGGTAATATATTATTACTAACACGTATATACTGTAGGTTATAGCAACATCGGTAATATATTATTACTAACACGTATATACTGTAGGTTATAGCAACATCGGTAATATATTATTACTAACACGTATATACTGTAGGTTATAGCAACATCGGTAATATATTATTACTAACACGTATATACTGTAGGTTTTATAGCAACATCGGTAATATATTATTACTAACACGTATATACTGTAGGTTATAGCAACATCGGTAATATATTATTACTAACACGTATATACTGTAGGTTATAGCAACATCGGTAATATATTATTACTAACACGTATATACTGTAGGTTATAGCAACATCGGTAATATATTATTACTAACACGTATATACTGTAGGTTATAGCAACATCGGTAATATATTATTTGCACTTTATAATCGTTGCTTACAGCAAGTCTTAATCCTTTCAGTATGGGTAATGCACTTTTAATTGTATTCTGGTTATCTAAGATTACTGTATTCAATTTAGTAAGGATTTCTAGGAATGAAAATGCAACAAACTATCTCGAGTAACCTATAAATTACGAAAGATCTATCCAAAACTGCATAAGAACACTTAAATATAACTAGATTATTTTTAACTAAATTTCAACCGTACTGAAAGAATAAATAAATTTGCGTGAATAAGTCATTAGGCTACTCTAAAATAATAATCACACTCGCATATTTGTCAAAACACAAATATCATCAACGGCCTGAATTTAGTTATGTAATTGTGTACACATCAATAATTTCTGATTCATTTATAATTTAATTTGTATCATATCACATCAACAAACATTCCTGATGGATACATTTGCATACACAAATAGAGGATTGCCAGGAATGTCCACGAGTGGCTATACTGAGAAACGTTCAATGGTATCATTACGGATCTCTCTCTCTCTCTCTCTCTCTCTCTCTCTCTCTCTCTCTCTCTCTCTCTCTCTCTCTCTCTCTCTCTCTCTCTCTCTCTCTCTCTCTCCTCTCTCTCTCTCTCTCTCTCTCTCTCTCTCTCTCTCTCTCTCTCTCTCTCTCTCTCTCTCTCTCTCTCTCTCTCTCTCTCTCTCTCTCTCTCTCTCTCCCCTCTCCTCTCTCTCTCTCTCTCTCTCACTCTCTCTCTCTCTCTCTCTCTCTCTCTCTCTCATTGTTTCCGAGTCTGCTGCATGACAGTCATTCAGTAATTATTGTCTGGTATAGGTGGTCTGTCATGGACTACACTTTTAGTTTAGGAATTAATAGGTTCTTCAGTGTCCTGTCCCCCTATAATAATAATAATAATAATAATAATAAATAAAATACAAATAATAATAACAATATTAATAAATAATTACAATAATTATAATAATAATTAGCATGATTATTATATAACTAATACAAATATATAATTAAGAGAGCGAGAGTGAGTTAGTGTGTGTCCTACAAATCGATACAAAAAATAGTAAGTGTCTAAGAGACCTTGCATTCCATTCCAGGGAGATATTCGAAGTGGAAAGAGGGAGACTGCGTAGTGCAGTACATTTACTGCAGCGTGTGCACAATACCGTTACTATCTACTATCTTCTTGAACTGCTCTACCGAAGAACTATTTACAACTTCTAAGGGAAGTTTGTTCCAGGTGTAACAAATCTTATATTCGAAAAAGTGTCCACAAATACTAGTGTTGAACCTTTTCCATGGCCACTTAAAGCCATGGTTGCGTATTGAAATCACATTCAGAATAAATATTTTGCTACAATACACATTGTCAAACTCATTAAGTATTTTAGAGTGAGAGTGTGTGAGAGTGAGTAAAAATAAAAAAGAGAGAGAGAGATATATATGTGTGTGTGTATAAGAAAGAATGAGAGAGCAAACTACTATGTTATAACCACAAGTCATGGCACCTCACCACCACCACCACCACCAGCTGACCACGGAAATATACTGTAAACCTGGGCCCGACACCAATATAATTTATGCACCCACTTTTCACATAGATTATTTTGCCACATGAATTCCTACTCACGCCTTAAATTTATGTATGGAAGTAAAAATAGTGTGATTGACTTACTAGAATAATTGTCTATAAACCGTTAGTAAACCATATAAAATAACTGTTAACCAAGACTCCAAATTTAATCACACTATATCACCGTTCATACATAAAATGGCGAAGTTAGTATAAATTGATGTGGGTAACTGTAAGCTACATCTGGCTTAGGTACTACAGTACTACATACGAATAATTCCCCACATACAGACAATACTGCTCCCAGATTAAATAATTGTAGTGATTAACATATTCTCTCTCTCTCTCTCTCTCTCTCTCTCTCTCTCTCTCTCTCTCTCTCTCTCTCTCTCTCTCTCTCTCTCTCTCTCTCTCTCTCTCTCTCTCTCTCTCTCTCTCTCTCTCTCTCTCTCTCTCTCTCTCTCTCTCTCTCTCTCTCTCTCTCTCTCTCTCTCTCTCTCTCTCTCTCTCTCTGTCTGTCTGTCTGTCAGTGAATATACAGTATATATATGTATATGGTTAATATCCATATCCCCTATTGGGTTCATAAAATGATCTCCTAAATTTACAAGTGAAGTGTAAATTCAGTGACTAATCAGCAAGTACGGTCTTAAATATCTCACGTAACATATTGTCATATTTGGGGAGGTATAACATGGAGTCAAATCGTCGTGTTAGCCTAGCATATGGGGGTAATGTACTCTCACATCAAAAGTATATGGTATTGGTGATATCAATGCAGACAGAATGGTATTGGTGATATCAATGCAGACAGAAAAGCTGCAGATTTTCAAGACGCTGGTGCTCCCTGTATTGTTATATGGTTGCAATACATCGATTTACAAACAACGACTTAAAGAGCCATAAACTCATTTTTGTACCAAATGTCTACACAGGATTATGGGCTATATAAAACCAGCGTAAACAGTACTTTCTAAAACTGATTCGAGAGTATGAATCATATTACCATATTACCACTCTTGCTAAAAACGGCTTCCCAGAAGTTGGGTGTGCTCAACCGCCTCAGGGGGTTCATTACCCCTGCGCAGCTTCTTGCACTGTACAGGGGCACAGTGCGTCCATGAATTGAGTATTGTTCACATGTGTGGGGAGGATCCTCTCACACAGCACTTCTAGACAAAGTAGAAAAGAAAGCCTTTCGTGTCATTAAGTCACGTCCACTCACCGATTCTCTGCCATCTCGCTTTCTTTCTTCGCTGCAATGTTGCATCACTCTCGCTATTCTATTGCTATTACAATAATCAGTGTTCCTCAGAGCTCTCTCAGTGTATACCACTTCTTCTACATAGAGCATGTAGCACCCGTCTTGTAACACAATCCCACCCCTACTCTGTGCAGCTCTCCAACCCAAGAGTGAAATGGTATGCCCAATCTTTCTTCTATTCAACAGCTGAGCTCTGGAACTCTCTCCCTGAATCCATCTTTCCCACATCCTATGACTTAAATTGCTTCAAACTCTGTGTCCAGGCATTTTGACTCGAACATTCCTTGATTTTGGCCCTGTCACTCTTTCAATTCTGGGGGAGGCACTCGTCACAGGCAGTTTTGCCTTTGTCTCCCTCATCCACATAGAAAACAAAAAAATTAGGACCAGTTTTGGCTATATGGACACATGGTTATGTACCATAAGCTTACCCTGTCCAGGCGGCGGATTTGGTGGGTGAAAACCCCAATTGAAGTAGACATAGAAGACCACGTGACTCATGGCTGAGTCCAGGCAAGCTTTACTTGAGCAAGAAAGAGCTACAGCCTAAAACCATCCCGGGAGTATACTCCAGTGGAGTCGGAGGGTGATGGCAGATACACGAGGCCAGGGCGTAGATCCTCACTAACTGATAACAAATTAGGTGGGTCGAAGGTGGATGTAATCTGATGTACACCAAGAGTTAATGGGATCTTTTCGGGTACAAACATCATACGAAGGTTCGTCAATATCCAAACATTTGTCTTGGATATATTTGTGCAAACACAGAGACACACCCTCGAACTTGAGTGAAAACAATCCCCCTGCATTCGGGCAGCCCGCAGGATAAAAAATATTGGTCGGACTGGTGCAGCAGAAACCAGGGAGGCTGACAGTGTTACAACAGCCACCACAGTGTTAAAGGTAAACTAACACCTCATTACACCAACCTCGGCTAGCCACACAACACCATCAACCCGCTCTAATGGTTCTTGTTGTTGTTCTTGTTGGTGGTGGTGGTGGTGGTGGAGTAGTTGATGGTATTGGTGTTGTTGATGGTAATGATGCTGGCGTTGTTTGTGGCGGTGGTGTTGGTGTGTTGGTGGTGATGTTGGTAGAGGTTTTTTATGTTGTGATTGTTAGGCTTGGGTATTTAGCTTGATGGGTTTGGTAGTTTTGCTCTTCTCAGTTTTGTTTTATTTTATTTTGCCTGCTATTCTGTTCCTCTCCCCCCCCCCCCTTCTCTTACACATTCACACTAACACTCACTCTCACTCTCACTCTCTCTCTCTCTCTCTCTCTCTCTCTCTCGTGCAGCAGAAACCAGTGTTACAAGAACCACCACCACCGCAGTTTTAAAGGTAAACTAACAGCTGATTACACCTACCTCCACTGGCCGCACTGGGATTGTTGTTGTTTTTGTTGTTGTTGTTGTTGATGTTAAGGGGAGGTATTTAGTTTATTCCCTAGACCTCCATCAACCTTAAAATTACACCCCGTCGAGTCCCTTTCAAGATAAATTTGTACATTTTTCGGTAGAAAAATGTCCCGGCCGAAGGCCGGTTCCTCTTAAATTACAGGCTCGCTATCGCTCGCCAGGATAAAATAGACACCTGAATTGCACGAAAGGTCTTAATATGGGGTGAAAGTTCTTAAAATCGCTAAACTAATGGGGCAAACGTTTTATAATATCAAAAGCAATGGGGCTAAACATGAGGGAGAATAGAAAACTCAAGTGGAGACCTCCCCTTAATGGTGTTGATGCTGGTGATGGTTGTTGTTAATGTTTTATGTTATTGTTGATAATGTAATTGGTGGTGTTGGTGGGGCTGATGTTGGTGGTGAGTGGTGTTGGTACCGGTAATGTTTTATTTTGTTGATGATGTTATTGGTGGTGTTGAGGCTGATGATGTTGGTGGTGAGTGTTTTTGTTAAAGTTTTATGTTGATGCTGATGATGTTATTGGTGGTGTTGATGATGATACCGTTGTTGTTGTTATTGTTGCTGTTGTTGTTGTTGTTGTTGTTGGTGGTGGTGGTGGTGGTGTGTTATTGTGAGTCATAGGTTGTAGCTTGTTGGGTTTGATGTTATTACTCTTCTCTTTTCCGTATTTTTTTTTATTTCTATCCTCTGTCCCCCCCACCCCCCGCCCTCTCCCTGTCCTGTCCTGTCCTCTCCTTCCTCTCTCTCTCTCCCCACCAGCAGCCTAGTTTTAAAGAGCAAGTAACAGCTGATTACCCCAACCTCCACCACTGGCCTTACAACACCATCACCCTGCACTTTGTTTATGGTACGAGGGGCTTCATCATTTGTAGGGGAGATGAGCTGTATTATTGGTCTATTAATTGATATATTCATTTATTTCTTAGTTTCCTCGCTGGGCCTCCATCAAGCTTAGAAAAACACCCCCTAGAACCCCCTTCAAGATAAATGTGTACATTTTCCGGTTCCTCTTAAAATTTCAGGCTCACTTTCGCTCGCCAGGAAAAATTCGACACCTAAATAGTACGAAAGGTCTTAAAATTGACAAATAAATGGGGCGAAATGTGTTAGAATCGCCAAACTAATAGTCCGAACGTTATATAATCTCAAAAGAAATGGGTCTTAACACGAGGAAGAAAGGGGACCAGAAAAACGACCTATCTCCCCTTAACCCTTACAGTACGTGTGACGTGTCTTTTCTTTGGTTTCAGCTACATTTAGACGATTTTATGAAGTTAAGGGGGCCCACCTCGCTTTTTTTTTCTCTGTCTCTCCCTCTCTCTTTGGCTTGTATCCATTCGGCCTACTGTTTTAAGACGTTTACCCCCATCCCGATGTCAATATTTTCCTGGCGAGCAATTTTTGTATAGTCAGCAAATTTTGAGATTGTAGTAGGGGTCTCTGGTGATAGCTGTCCCCCTAGTATCTGAAAGGTGTGTGTCTCCCTGTAATAGGGGTGTCTCTGGTGATAGCTGTCCCCCTGGTATCTGAAAGGGGTGTTTCCGGGTGGATGGGACTCGATAGCCTTGGCGGGTAACCTATCTAGGGGAAAAAAAACTCCACAAATTACCGATGGGCGACACTCTAATCGGTGCCACTTACAGGTGGCGATTTTTATAACAGATATAACAGATATATACATACAGTATATATATTGAACAGGTGAGACCCTCATCTATGTCGTTGATGTAAATTAGAAAGACAATTGGTCCTAGTACCGATCCCTGGGGTACCCCGCTACTTACATTGGTCTAAGCTATGAAGCTAAGGGAAGATACATGGTAGCTAAAAGGATTAATTATGATAGTGTGTAGCATGTTAATTGATAGAAATCCTTCCTAAGCTGAATAATATCGTCAAATAGTTACCAGAATATAATGGAAATGTCGTTAACGGTATTGAATGGGTCAACCCCTTGAGTCCCTTTGACATTATTTCACATCACATTCTGCCTATTAGTAGACGATGTTATTCAATTTAGGAAAGATCTCTCCGAATCAAAGGGGTAAAAACAATCTCGGCTAACTATCTAACTCCAATAATTTCTTCTTAAATTCAATAACATCGTCTGATAAAAGTCCTCAAGTAAGAACATGGTTATTCTGTTATTTTCTGATTTGTCTTATTCTGCTCTATATATTTTGTTATGTTCTGCATATTGCTATATATCCCGTTCTGTTCTCTCGCTCTTCCGTATCTTCCCATGTCCTATCCTGCCCACCTCGCTTGGATCGTCAAATTTGTGGTGCCAATGCAACCATGGACATTCATTCACTCTCTCTCTCTTCATTGCGCGGCTCGCGAGCCAGTGGCGGCTCGCAATGACCTGATTGGCGGCTCGCAAGCGAGGCGGGAGGGAGAGAGAGAGAGAGAGTACATTTATATTAGTACAGTAAAGTCAAGAATGTCAATATATTTTATTTTTACTTAAGAATGTCAATATAATCATTGTTACTAGTCTTGTTCTATAAATATGTGGCTATGGAAACCCACAAAAATATGTAATTTAGTTCCTATATATATTTTGTTCTACTTATCCTTATGGCTTATGCGGCTCTCACTCTGAATATGTCCTGAACTTTTGGCTCTCTTGAAAAAATTAGTGAATAACACTGGACTAGAGTAATCGAGCATATATTTCTACCATTTCGGAAGGGTCAGCCAGGGAATAGGTGTGGCCAGTGACAGCCCATACATTGTAGGATTTCCGCAAGATTAGCATATACAGAAGACGCCATCTTGACTTCACTGTACTAGCGTTGTACATCATAATACGTTGTTGGTTGTACACTTCATTACTAAGGTTATACTACTAATACAATTAGACTATATATTTCTCTTTCACTGTGTCAAGAGCATTGCAACGTCCCAAAGCTGCTCGTCGGTGCAGCTTTTTCTTTAGCAATATAAGGGGACTTCACTCTAACATCAATTCTGTACACCAATTTCTTCAAGCAGAATCCCCTACTCTCCTTTTTTTGACAGAGACTCAAGTAACATCCACATCTGACACGTCTAGATTTAATTTTCCAGGTTATCAACTGCTCCAAAATTTCAGACCTAAAGGAGGTGTATGTTGCTTCGCAAAATCTGAAATTGCCCTGGAGGAGGTTACTAGTTTCAATTGTCCCTATTTTGATTATTCTATATACAAATTAATTTCTGCTGGTAAATTTAAATACATATGTTGCATCTACCGTTCCCCAAATACTCCTCCAGAGCAGTCTTTTTGATTCTCTGTCCTCACAACTCAGTGTCCTCAACTTAAATGCTTCTTCTGAAATCACTGTGTTGGGTGATTTTAATGTCCATAATGTTGAATGGCTCACTCATTCAGCCAGGACTGATGATGCTGGTCTTGAATGTGAGCTATTTGCAGACTCATTTAATCTCAGTCAACTAGTCAACCAACCCACCCGTGTACCAGATAATCCTAATCATAATTCCCACCTACTGGACTTATTTTTAACAACCAATTCAGAAAATTATGATGTTACAGTGAGGTCCCCGCTTGGATCTTCTGATCACTGTCTGATACAGGCCACCTGTCTATCACCTACCACACCTTCCCACTCTGAACCTGTTTTGGTGACTAAATGGCATTACGATAGGGCAGACTGGGAGGGTCTTCAAGGTTTCTTTATTGATATTCCCTGGACCTCTTTCTTTTCTAATGATGCACACTCCACCTTGAGCCACATACAAGATTTTGTAAAAATTGGAATGGAAACTTTTATTCCTCATCAAAAGTACAGTAAAAGATCTAATTCACCTAAATGGTTTGACCATAATTGTGCTAGAGTAACTGAACAAAAAGCAATAGCCTACAATGCATACACAAGATCAAAAACACATGAAGCCTTTAATTACTTTAGAAACATCAGAAATCATGCCAAAACTGTATTAAACCTAACTAAATCAAACTTTCTCCACAAGCAGGCAAATAAACTTCTAAATAATCCAAATGATAACAAAATATTTTGGTCTACTCTTAACTCATTTAAATCCAACTTCACTACTGCTTCATCCATTCCACCATTAAAATCTCCGACTGGCAATCTTGTAAGTGACCCACGAGGTAAAGCTAACCTTCTTGCGGATATTTTCTCCACCAACTCAACCTTAGATGAAATAAATCAAGATATCCCTGTACTTAATTTTAATTCGCCTGAAATTCCCTCACTTAAGATCCACACCAGACATGTCAAAACTATTTTGCAGAATCTCTCGGTAGATAAGGCTCCTGGTCCAGATGAAATTCCTCCAATAGTACTTAAGAATTGCTCCTTGGTGCTTGCTCCTGTATTGGCAAAATTTTTCCGTCTGTGTACTCATACCTCATGCTTCCCAGTACTCTGGAAAGAAGCAAACATCCATCCAGTTCCTAAAAAAGGTGCCTCTTCTCATCCATCAAACTACAGACCAATAGCTATAACTTCCACTCTTGGTAAAGTCTTTGAAATTATATTAAATAATCACATAATTAAGCATCTTGAGAATAATAAATTAATCAGTGATAGGCAATATGGTTTTAGACGATGTCGATCAACTGCAGACATGCTTTGCCTTCTTACGCATCAAATCAACCAAGCTACAGACCAACATGGTGAAACACATACAATAGCACTGGATATATCAAAGGCATTTGATAGAGTCTGGCATCAATCCTTATTGTCGAAGATGTCACACTACGGCCTTGCATCATTAGTTCCACTAATTTCTTCTTATCTTCATAACAGAAAAATACGTGTAATGGTAGATGGCCTTTATTCTCAATTTCACTCAATAAATGCTGGTGTTCCCCAGGGATCAGTTTTGGCCCCAATTCTGTTCCTCATTCATATCAATGATCTCATATCTACCACTCATAATCCAATACATTCCTACGCAGATGACTCAACACTCCACAGTTCCTTCACATTTACCAATTCTTTCACCCAACCCGATCTTATAAATTCAAAAATAAACACTGCAATTTCTCTGAACCAGGACCTTTCTAGAATTAATGGATGGGGACAAAAGAATCTAGTTTCCTTTAATGCACAGAAAACCAAGTACATTCAATTTTCTAACCGACAGAATCTCACTGACTCCCATATATTTTTTAATTATGTAAATATTCCCACTTCCCCTAGTATTGACATTCTTGGTGTAACATTAACTACTAACTTGAGCTGGACACATTATGTTAGAAGCATTGCTAAGAATGCCTCTAAAAAACTGGGACTCCTGTACAGAGTTCGAGAATTCTTCACTGACGAGCAGTTGGCCGTGATATATAAAAGTCATGTGCGTTCTCAGATGGATTACTGTTCACCTCTGTGGGGTGGAAGTGGAGTGGTTGCATTGAGGCAGTTGGACAACATTCAAAATAAAGCTATTAGATTAATCAATAACCCTGCAATCACACAGGACCTTCCTACATTATCCATACGAAGAAACGTTGCATCCCTTGCATTATTCTACAGATATTTTCACAGCAATTGTTCCGAGGAACTTGCTTCAATTGTGCCGCCTCTCCACATCTTTCCCCGTAGAACTAGAGCAGCTGAGAGCGCCCATGAATTTACACTTTCTCCTCCACAATGCAGGACTTCTGCTTATCAGAATTCATTTATCCCCAGAGCTACTACTCTTTGGAATTCACTTCCCTCGAATTGCTTTCCACAAACTTACAATCTACAAATGTTTAAATCCAGTTGTTACAAACATTTTATGAATGGAAGATGCCTTTAGGCACATGGACCTTTTTGTTTTATCTGTGTTTTTCCTTCCTCCGTTCATTGTCTCTTAAAAAAAAAAAAAAAAAAAATCACTGTCAATCTAACTGCACTGAGTGTTTGACTACTACATTTGAAAGAAACTAGTGTTTTCTACACTAGGTTTTCTATTAAAGTACTGTACATTTAATGATACACTAGTGTAAAAATATAATACAATTTGCATGTCGTTTAAAACAAATTTTCCATATTTTACCATTATTATATCACACCAAGTAGTAATTGGAGCTTAGATAATATTATAATACATCTGTGGACGACGTTTTAATATTGTCTCATGAAATAGCTGAAAATTTACGTAGATAAATTCCAGCCGGGATAAAATGTTTGACGGCCGTCGGGAGCTCAGCTTTGAGTTAATTAACGAGATGAGTCGATTCCCAAATACAAAAATATTTTGTCCGGCTATAGTGTTATATGTTATTACCAATGTTGCTTATTTTCAATGACTAATTTATAGAGCATTGTGATAGACAAGATGTATGTATGTATGCATGTATGTATATACGCAAGCACATACTCCATTGCTGGGGGTGGCCGACACGAGACAGAGCCCGAACAGAAACAATATTTAAAGTTCCTATTCTCAAGGTCCAGGACCACTTTCGCGTTCCCTCGCCCCTTTCTCCGTCTCCTTGAGTAGGAGAATGTTACAAGGGGAGGAGGATTCCTAGCCCCCTGCACATTTGTTTTCCATGGGGTTCAATATTATTGGAAAGAGTTATTACAGAAACTGGCACCTCTCAAGGAGACTGATGAATAATTGGAGCTTGATGGAGGTTTAGGGAGGAAACTAAAAAAGTAAAAACAACAAATATTATCAACCATATTAAATAAATGCAAACCTCCCCTTAACTAAACCAAAAGGAAAAGTTATTATTTATGCCATTGTTAATATACCTATTGTTATGGATTGTTTTCAGCTGACGGTAAATTGCTACGTCCTCATCTTGTTTACTAAGACATTTCGAAGATTTTGTAGCCAATTGTGTTGTTAATTATGAATATTTGGCATTATTATGATTTATGAGACATACTGTAGTAGTTTCATGTTTGTCCGTTAAGTATCGAGGTATCCAGGAAATAGCTGGTAAGGGATATTATTTTTATGCTGTTGAAAAATATAATAGACTACAATTGAGTTTTAAGACGGGACATTTTGGAACTCGTCAGGTCCTTGTCAAAAGTTTGTCCACCGCGCCATTAATTTGACACACTTGGGAATATCTCACTCTCACTCTCTCTCCGCATGTACCGGTATGTATGTGTGCCTAACTGCGTGTGAAAGAATATACCTGACCCTTGACCTGACATGACCTGTGAGCGTTTTCCGAGCATTGAAATATATGTCTGCGTCCGTCGGAATGTCCGAGTTTGTTTGCGTTATAGTGCGTTTGTTTGCGAAATTAAATGTTATGTACTTGCATGTTTCGCCATGTGTGTATTTCCGTGCGTGTATGCGTGCGTTAAATTGCGTTGATGTACACATGTGTGTTGGTATGTGTTAAAATGCGTTGGAAACTAGGAGTGTGTGTGTGTGTGTGTGATACTGTGTGATATAGTGCTGTACAGTTCTACATCAATTCCACAACCATATATATAAAAAATGCTCTACAATGCTACACAGTTCTCTAGTGTACACTTTTAAAATATTTTCCTATTTTCGACTGAAGTGAATGATTTCGGGGACTGAAATATTGTCAGCTATTGAACTCTGTCCTTTTCTATATTATATACTAAGGTATACAGTATTTTATTATTTGTTATTATATAGCAACTTCTGAATACTGTCCTATTTTGTTTATTTGTATTACTATATATATATATATATATATATATATATATATATATATATATATATATATATATATATATATATATATATATATATATATATATATATATATATATATGAAATAATACTAATCTAATACTATTTATTAATTTAACTCCCAACACCAAACACCTACCAATGGAATTAAAGAAAGCATGTGATCCTCCCGGGATTCGAACCTGGGTTACCACATATAGATCTTAAACACTCTAACCATTACACCATCAAGACAATTAAAGGTTGAGTACATGACTACGAGTTTATATCCATTGATCGAATACTGGATATCAATATAATCATGCACTCAGACTCAACTGCACACTGACTAGCGTAATGTTTAAGTGAAAGGAAAGAAAACATTTGGGGGCACATATCTCTAAGCACCGACCTCGCTATGAAATGTTCCTGAACCTATAGGAATAATTTAATGTATTTATTTCACTTCTAACACCAAACACGTCTCAATGAAATTAAGGAAAGCATGTGATCCTCCCGGGATTCGAACCTGGGTTACCACATAATAACAAATTATCTATGTGTAGGACTAGGAGCAACACTATTTGGAGAGGGTGACACCAGCAGCAACACAAATAGAAGCAGTAAATCGCTGTACCCTGAGTGTCGTGAGTATTAGATTACCGAGCGTGACCCACCACCTTTACTGCGGTGGTGGTGGTGTGAAGGATGGTGGTGGTGGTGGTGTGAAGGATGGTGGTGGTGGTATAGGCTGGGACCACACGCTATATTATAACCCGACAGCAGGGTGTCCAACGAAAGCCAAGTCCATTATTTTTAGTCTTTATTATTGTATATGTAAAGATGAAATTATGGTGTATACTTCAATACATGTCTTTGGAAGTGATAAAATTGCCAAAACAAGGCAATTTCATGTTTTTGTTTGTTTTTTAATTCCTTCTCATATTCATTCAAGTAAGGTAGGCTGGTTAATTCGAGACCACTTGTTAACACTACCTACGTTATGGGGGATATTATATTACATAGGGTTTTGATTGCTTTCGGCGTTTTCGAGCAATGTATTTTTAGTTTGCCCCTAGAAAAGAAAAAAAAATCCCCAGACCTCCTTTAACCCCTTTCGTACCGAGGTTATGTTTTGTGTTATTTCAACCCTATTTTAGACGATCTTATGCAACTAAGGAAGGGTCTGTGATAGTTAAAATGGTTAATTAGATAGTTTGAAGCCTTTTAATTGTTATACCTCCTTCATAAGCTACAAATATCGTATAATAATTGTCAAAATATATTGAATAATAAGTCCCCGGTAATGAAGGGGTTAAGCACCTGAATGTGGTGAAATGTCTTATAAACGCCTAACAAATGAAACGTCTTAAAATCTCCAAACTAATGGAGTGACACAGGGAGGATCCAAAAAGACCCGCCTCACACCAGATAGGGTTAAACCCGGCTGGACCACAGATAAGGCAGGAGAGATATAACATGGTAGACCATGTATCGACACTCGTTCCATGCCGCCGTCAAAACAATGGTTACTCCGTAGGCCCTGTAGTCCCGACCGCCTAAAACTATTTAGGGTTAAGGGACTATATTCTCTGGACCCTGAATATATCTTTCAACAGTGTTCAGCAGGCCACCTCGTAGCTCAGGAGTAACGGTTTGTTTTCGAGACCAGTATGAATAGCGTTCGATCCCACCTGTAGGTACAGTTTTTGTATTTGTATTTTTGTATTTCTATTACATAAATTTATATGAGGTTAGGTTAGGTTAGTTTAATACAAATAATATAATCATAGAATAAAACAAATCGAAGTCGTTGCGCATGCGCAGATCAGTGGAGGAGCTATGGACAGAGCTCGATAGGCTACAGTCATGGCCTGCCGGCAATAAAACATCAAGTGAGGTAAACTGTGCTGACAATTTTGTGCTTGACGCTGGGTTGAGATTGTCATGGCCTGCCATAAAACATCAAGTGAGGTAAACTGTGCTGACAATTTTGTGCTTGACGCTGGGTTGAGATTGTCATGGCCTGCAATAAAACATCAAGTGAGGTAAACTGTGCTGACAATTTTGTGCTTGACGCTGGGTTGAGATTGTCATGGCCTGCCATAAAACATCAAGTGAGGTAAACTGTGCTGACAATTTTGTGCTTGACGCTGGGTTGAGATTGTCATGGCCTGCCATAAAACATCAAGTGAGGTAAACTGTGCTGACAATTTTGTGCTTGACGCTGGGTTGAGATTGTCATGGCCTGCAATAAAACATCAAGTGAGGTAAACTGTGCTGACAATTTTGTGCTTGACGCTGGGTTGAGATTGTCATGGCCTGCCATAAAACATCAAGTGAGGTAAACTGTGCTGACAATTTTGTGCTTGACGCTGGGTTGAGATTGTCATGGCCTGCCATAAAACATCAAGTGAGGTAAACTGTGCTGACAATTTTGTGCTTGACGCTGGGTTGAGATTGTCATGGCCTGCCATAAAACATCAAGTGAGGTAAACTGTGCTGACAATTTTGTGCTTGACGCTGGGTTGAGATTGTCATGGCCTGCCATAAAACATCAAGTGAGGTAAACTGTGCTGACAATTTTGTGCTTGACGCTGGGTTGAGATATCAAGGACTAAGAGCTAAACCGGCCATGTCAAGCTTCAATTTGAGACAAAATAATGGCAGTGGTCGTTCTGGCACACATTTGTTTTGTATTATGGCCTTTGTTTCAGGCTTACCTACCTACCTAGTGGATACCTATAAAAGGTTTATTTTCAGTTGACGATAAATTGAATCCTTCAGCAGCTAATAGTTCGATACTTTATGGAACACTATGAAACTAATATGGCTCTGCATCATATTAGGACCAAGTTCATGACCATAGCACCATATTTCACTACAAACTGTTCATAATTACCGAGATATCTTCATGGGAACTTTGCAATTGGCCACTTGCAAGTTTCTTTCTATAAGGAAGTTGGAGCAGTAGATATTGATTTTCAGCAGAATTACCTGGTTAAATACGGTTGTAGTTCATTCATAAATTTATAAAACCCAATTCAACATACTCTTTAGCCATTAGAAACCTACATAATTATTGCATTTCTATTTACCATCGATTTATACAGCTCCAACTTTCTTATAGCCTGAAACTCGCGAGTGGTCAATTTACCGTCAGTTGAAAAGAAACAGACTATAGTGGAGGTTCGGCCGTCCGTCAGCGGCTTTGGCGAGAACTGCTCACCCTGATTCTGTTTGGCACCCGTGACTGATGTACGGACATTACGAGGGAGCAGCTCTTTCCCCGTAAAGTATGGCCGATCAGGCACCGTTCTGTTTTTGCAGATATACTGAATTGACGATATTGGCCAAAATAGCACTAAAGAAACGGGCTATTTCCTGTATTTTCAGTATCTAAACGTAGCCAATTATGCTTTTGACCCTTCTCGTTCTCATCCTTATTAATATGACCTTGTAACACTCTGGGTAGAGACTGACTAGGGCTAAATGAATGTAATAAGGCAGGATTTAAAAGGTTAGGGAGAGTGTATGAAGACAATCTCTGCTAAATCAACTAGCGGCATGCAAGGATGCAAGGAACACGGCAGAGCAAGGTTGTGTACGGCATTACCAGGTGAATCAAGCTGGGTGTGTCCAGCTGTGGTCACGGACACGCTTTGGTAACACGAGTTGTAGTAGGGCAGGCTGTGGTGAGTTAAGCTAGGTTATAAGCTGAGATATAGAAAATTGGGATGGGAAAGGCTGTGCTGGGTCAATATTTGGTAGGAGAGGATATAGTGAAAAAGGCTATGGCAGGAGTGGCTGTAGTAGGGGAGACTGGTAGGAAAGGCTGTGGTAGGAGAGGCTGTAGTAGGGCAGGCTGTGGTGGGAGAGGCTACTGTAGCAGGCTGTAGGTATGTCAATCTGCAGTAGGACAGGCTGTATCAAGGCTGGCCATGGTGAGACAGGCTGTGGTAGGACAGGCGGTGGTAGGGGAAGCTGTAGTAGGGTAGGCTGTGATGGGTCAAGCTGTGGTAGGAGAGGTTGTAGTAGGGCAGCCTAGGTGAGGTAGGCTGTGGTGGGTCAAGCTGCAGTAAATCAGGCTGTGGTACGAGAGGTTGTAATAGGTCAGGCTGTGGTGGGTCAAGCTGTGGTAGGAGAGGCTGTAGTAGGGCAGCTTAGGTGAGGTAGGCTGTGGTAGGAGAGGTTGTAATAGGTCAGGCTGTGGTGGGTCAAGCTGTGGTAGGAAAGGCTGTAATAGGTCAGGCTGTGGTGGGTCAAGCTGTGGTAGGAGAGGCTGTAATAGGTCAGGCTGTGGTGGGAGAGGCTGTAATAGGTCAGGCTGTGGTGGGTCAAGCTGTGGTAGGAGAGGCTGTAATAGGTCACGCTGTGGTGGGAGAGGCTGTAATAGGTCAGGCTGTGGTGGGTCAGGCTGTGGTAGGAGAGGCTGTAATAGGTCAGGCTGTGGTGGGAGAGGCTGTAATAGGTCAGGCTGTGGTGGGAGAGGCTGTAATAGGTCAGGCTGTGGTGGGTCGAGCTGTGGTGGGTCGAGCTGTGGTGGGAGAGGCTGTAATATGTCAAGCTGTGGTAGGAGAGGCTGTAATAGGTCAGGCAGTGGTGAAACTTGAGGTGAAAATTGAGGTTGAACAACAACTTGCAAAGTGCAGTAGTACAAAGAAAAGCTAGCAACAACGGATCAACTGATCCTTAAGAAGCTCCTTGCATATAAACTACCTAAATTATGTAGGAGAGAAAATATGGATTAGAAAAGTCAGGCATGATGAAATAAAGTAAAGTTCGATAAAACAGAGAGAGAAAGAACATTATTTTCGAATTCAATTTTGCCCCGAGAGGCGAGTTCATTGAGCAGCCGCCCTTTATCCTGTAAAGGGTCAACCACTATAAAACGTGATACATAACTACTGAAATAGTTATTACTCCTCTAGAACAATGGATTTTTTTTTTTGGCACAATCAAAAGTTCATAATTTAGCACAATTAATTTAATAGAGTGAATGGATATATTCCATACATTTACATATGTATGTACAAAAACATTATACTAATGTCTTAACACAATACATATCGACGATTCGCGAGAGCGAGAGAGAAATGTAGATTGGGGGGAGGGGAAAGGGTTGAGGTGAAAAGAAGCAGGATGAGGTCATACACTCAGTTGTAATGGAGGTCGGGTAAGACAGATAGGGGGTGAGACAACCTGGAAATGAAACAGGTGAGAGAGGCGGGTGTGGGTGTGGTGATAAATGGTAATGCTATAGTGAGGGTAAGGGCCAGGTGAGGTATGGTTGGGTTCAGTAAGGTTAGTGAGCATCTAGGAAAGGTGAGGTAGATAGTGGAGTGCAGCATGGAGGCACAAGGCAAGGTAAAATGGGGGAGGGAGGAGAAGTACATTGTTAAGGGCAAAGCGGGCTAATTTACATATAGAGTAGAATAAGACGGGGCGAGGTAAGGCACGGTGGTGTGCGGCAGGGTCAGGTGAGAGAGTGGGATAGGATAGGTGAGGTGAGGAAGGGTGAGGTGAGGAAGGGTGAGGTGAGGAAGGGTAAGGTAAGGCAGGGTGAGGTAAGGTAAGGCAAGTAGGTTGAGACAGGGTAAGGTATGGCAGGATAGGGTGAGTCAGCATAAAATGAGGCAGGGTGGGGTGCATCAGGATAAGGTGAGGCACAGCAGGAGGGAAGGGTGGGGTGATGTGTGTCACGGTAGTTAGGAGGTAGTGTAAAGTGTAGCAGGGTAAGGAAAGTCAACATAGGTTAGGTTGACTGGAAACAACATTAATTGAGGTAGGGTGAAGTAAAGCGAGTGGAGTAAGGCTGAGGCAGGGAGGTGAGGCAGTAACAATAGTGCCTGGTGAGTGAGGTAGGTGAGGTGGAGTAAGGTAGGAAGGTGAGTGAGGTGGCAGCACTAGGACTGCTTACCGTGGTAATCAGAAACACTCAACCACCACCAAGTCAATGAACTAGCCAGACGTCAACTATTCAATCAACTACCACCACCACTGATTCATTAAACGATCAGGCTAAATAAACGATTTCATATGTTATCACCGCAACTACTATTACCGCTATCAATTCCATAATCCATTCCACGACCTCAAGTCAACTATCACCATCACACCCATGTTAAAGTGCATTGGGGTTTGTAATTGATGATTAATGTTAAGAACGGGTTGTTACTTAATACAGTAACACCACAAATTCCATATCTAGCCCCAATAAGGCAATACACTAACAGTAGTACCACAGAGACATCTACAACCACGTTCAGTAAGTCATTAAACTATTACCAATAACAAGAACGTCAGTAGACGCAAACTGTTCGCACATCAATATATTACCCACCAGTCAGGCTTATTTTCCAAACACACACAATCAATATTCCTCCCTCCTTCCCTCAAGGCCAATAGTTCAGTGAGGCAGTCAACAGTTTCGTTGTGCGGCCAAAGAGTAGGAAACCAATAGTTTAGACAGGCGATAACCTTATTTTTGTCAGGAAGCCTAAATTTTGATGGGGTGGTGTGAAGTGAGGGTAGACAGTCAAAAGTTCAGTGACGTATCCCCAAGTTTGGGTGGGCAGCCAAAAAGTTTTGGCAAGCGGCAAAAATTTCGGCAGAGTTAGTTAGACCTGGTTTCCAAAAGTTTGGCAAGGTTAAAAGTTTGGGTGGGTGAGTGGTGGGGTTTGGGGGCAAATATAGTTGAGGCAGCTGGGCAGCAACATTTCAGACTGGTGACAAAACATTTGGCGGGGTAACCAAATATTCGGTAGCAAAAAGTTAAACAGGGAGGCCAAAAGTTAGACAGGGAAGCAAATAGTTCATGGGGGCAGCCAGATGTCCGTAAGTTCAACTGGGCGGCCAAATAATCAAAGAAATTGGTAACGTTTATCAGGGCAGCCTGATATTTTGGCTAACGGCCAAAATATCGTCCAGGCAACTTAAAGTATGTCCAGTGACCAAAAGTTTGTTTGGGTGGCCAAAAATGTATAAGGGTGGTCAAAACATTTCTATGGCGGCCAAAGGTTTGGCAAGACAGCCAAAAGTTCAGCAAGACAATCAGAAGTTTGTGAAAAGTTTATAATGACGGTCCGAGGTTCGTTCAGGTAGCCAAGAGTTTGGTAGGGCAGCCTGGCGGTCAAATGTTCTGCTAGGCGACCAAAAATGCAATGTGACGGTAAAAAATTAGCCTGGGCAGCAAACAGATTGTCCTAACAGCCAAAAATTCAGCTGTGGGGCCAGAAATTTATTGGAGTATCTGGGCAACCAACAATTTGATTGGGCAGCCATAAGTTTAACCGAGAGGCCAAAAATTAAGTGAGGTGGCCAAACTCTAGCCGTGCAGCCAAACACTTAGTAAGGCAGCCAAATGTTCTAAAAGTCAGTAAATAGTATTGTCATGCAGCAATTCAGTATGGTGGCCAAATGATATAAAAAAAATAACAAAAAATAAAAATTAAAAATTAAATTATAAGAAAAAGAAAAAAACTTAGGGTGCCCGATCTATACCAGCAACAAAGATAAGCATTGTTTTCATATTTATTCACCAACCCACCAATTAATTTACAAATAAACCTAATTAATGAAATCAATGAAACTAATGAATATATGTGGTACTTCAAATACTCGAACCTAGGATACTCACACCGAAATTCCTAAGCATTAGGCTATGAATACCTCAAACGGATTTTATTCCAAGTGCTGACAAGACCTGAGTCTCATTTCTTACAAAGGATACAATAACACTAACTCCACAACAACAACTACCGGTACCATCTCCACCAGGAAGTTTATAAACTTCTACCAACAAAACGTCAATAAACTATCTGGCTACATTCAGTAGGCTAATCGACAAACATGAACTTCTTGTACAATGAAAATGTCATTACAGCAGGCATACCTTCCTATATACAAAAATACCATTCCCATTCACCACGTCACTACCATCTTCATACATTTCATTTTATCAACAAAATGGTAAGCTCAGAAAATATAAATACATAATGAATCGTGGATAAGTTTTAGTGCTAATATAATTTACTAATTATCATGGGGTAAATACATCAATGAAACTGATTCTATGAGTGTAAATTATGCCGTTAAGAATAGCTAAAAGTATATTCTCTAGCATAGGGCATACAGTAGTTTCCTACTTGTTTCTAAATCTCGGGAATGTAGGCTGTTCAGTAGCCTGTAACTCTTGCGAGGCCACGAGATTATCGAATGAAGCTCCAAGATCAACAATTACTTGGACTTTGTTCGCATGATGTACTATGATTTTGTCCGTGGCAGGACACGCCAAGAAATATTTTCAGAGTGGTGCCATATCGTCGTCATAGTATTTTAGAATATAATGCAATACAAATATAATATAATAGAACATAATCTGTTCTGTGAGATGGTGATGACATGAGGAGTATTATCTTAACTGTAGCCAGGATGCTGCTGGGCTACAGGAGTGCTAACATCATCTTATTTCTCAAACAAAATGATGTAGTTTAATTTTGTGGTAATTTCAAATTAACAGCAAAGTTTCAAATACATTTTATGAAATTGTCTGGTGTACTAATATTAATTATCTTGAAGCATTGTTTTTCCCTTTCAATAGTTTTTGGTGGTTCCTGAAGCTGTTTCCACATTTGAGTTGGGGATAATTATACAGGATTGTCTGTATTGAACCACTTTATAGTAGAAAGTAGTAGGTGACACCTGTATGGGGTTAGTTGTAAACTGTGCTATGCGTATTATATATGTTTATCTCCAACTTTACTGAGGTTGCTGCTACCTTCTGTGAGTTCGACGAGGAGTGCTGGAGGTAGAGGATAATAAGTGGTGGAGGAGGAGTACAAAGGAGTACAAAGGAGTACAAAGGAAATCAAGCAACAACAGGTCTAGTGACCCTTCTAGGTTGCTTGTCCTCCAAAACACTGAGGATCAAGTGTCCAAACAGTGGTTTAGAGTGGGTAAGGGAACATTGGAAAGGGAATTACTGCCCTGGAACTAATGTCCGTGGCAGGATTAGGGAGTTAGTAGAGGACAGATGGGTTAGTAACTGAGGGGGGGATAAAATAAAGTTATTCATTTACAAACGCAGTCAGTCGCGGGTTTAATGAGAGATATTTGTCTAGGCGGAGTTTAAATGAATCAACGGTGATGCAGTCTATAACGTTTCGGGGAAGCCCATTCCACAAGTTGACAACTCGATTGAAGAAGAAATTCTTAGATTCGTGAGAGTTAAAAGATTTACCAATAATTTTGCAACCGTTTCCCCGCGTGTAATTAGATTGGTCGATAGTGAAGTACTTACTACAGTTCATATTGTCGATGCCTTTGATGATTTTGAACACTTTAATTAAGTCACCTCTTAATCTGCGCTGGGTTAAAGGAAATAGATTTAATTCTCTAAGACGCTCTTCGTATGGTTTGTTCTTTAGGCTAGGTATCATTTTGGTAACTCTACGTTGAACTCGTTCTAGCTTGTTTATATCTTTTTGGTAATAAGGGCACCAGGATTGAACGCAGTATTCCAGAAGAGGGCGGACTAAGGAATTGTAAAGGGTTAGGATAACTTCTTTGGATTTATGCTCAAATGACCTGCCTATAAAGCCAATTATTTTATTTGCCTTCTTAACAACTTCTGAACATTGTTGACTCGGTTTTAGGTTACTCGATATTGTTACTCCCAGATCGGTTTCTCTGTTTACATTCTTAAGCTGAGTGCCATTCATCGAATAGTTTGCTTTCTCATTTAGGTATCCGACATGTAGTACTTTACATTTATCCGCATTGAAACTCATTTGCCAAATTTGGGCCCAACATGACAATTTATCTAGATTGTGTTGCATATCGTCAACTTGTTCTTTTGAGAGTACGCTATTTGCAATTTTTGTATCGTCAGCAAATTTTGAGATTGTACAGGTGAGACCCTCATCTATGTCGTTGATGTAAATTAGAAAGATAATTGGTCCTAGTACCGATCCCTGGGGTACACCGCTACTTACATTGGTCCATTTAGATGACTTACCGTTTATGACTACCCTTTGCTTTCTGTTGCTGAGCCAATTTTCTATCCATTTCAACACACCATCTTGTATTCCATGCGCTTTTAGTTTTAGCAGTAAACGTTTGTGGGGAACTTTGTCAAAGGCCTTTTGAAAATCAAGGTATATAATATCTACAGCTTTACTCTCATCGTAGAGGTTGAGGATATCGTGGAAGAAGTCTAAGAGGTTTGTTAAACAGGAACGTTTTTTACGAAAGCCGTGTTGAGTATCTTTAAGTATGTTATTTTCCTCTAAGTGATTTACGAGTCTGTCTCGTATGACCGTTTCTAGCATTTTACAAACAACTGAGGTTAAGCTAATTGGACGATAGTTACTGGGTAGGGATTTGCTGCCTTTTTTGAATATCGGTGTTACGTTGGCTAGCTTCCACTGATCAGGCATAGTTCCAGACTGCAAGGATTTATTGAATAGTAATGTCAGTGGTTTGGAGAGCTCATCCTTAGCTTCCTTTAGAACTCTAGGCGAGATTGTATCAGGTCCTGGCGTTTTATTTACCTTGAGTTTATCTAAACAATTCAATACTTCTCTCTCTGTAACGGTGATATTGCTTAGAACATCTGAATTATCAATCTGAATCGGCGATGGTGTAGGGATATCACTGAGGTCTTCTGTTGTAAAAACTGATGCAAAGGTATTGAGGGCATTACTCATTTGTACTTCGTCTTCGGTGTATTCTCCATTTTCATCGACTAACGGTCTAACAGTTGAAGTAACTACTTTTTTCTTTCTGATATAACTATAGAATTCTTTCGAGTTTGTTTTACTTTGATTCGCAATATGTAACTCTAAGGTCTTTTTACTCTGCTTAATTAACTTTTTGGCTTTGCGTCGTAGCTCTACAAATTTCACCCGTTCTTCGTCATTTTGTGAGGATTTTAATCTATCATTAGCAAAAAAAATTAGCAAGCAGGCAGTTTGAAATATCTTTATTCCACCATTTGGGCTTATTATTATGGCCTGGACGCCGTATTTTCGATGGTATGCAGTCTTGCACTGCTTTTAGGTAAGTGGTTTCGAATAACTTCCAAGATGTATTTATGTCGTTATTGTTAATTAAAAAGCTCCAGTCAGTTTCTTTAAACATAGCTCTAAGTTTATGGAAGTTTGCTTTCTTGAAATTAGGGACTTTTTCGATGCTACTATTTGGTTCGTTACTAGTAAACTTTAAAGTGAAAGTTATCGTACGATGGTCGCTGTTACTGAATTCATCACCAACATTCAAATTCTCTATCAATTCTTCTTTTGTTGCAAGTACAATGTCAAGAACGTTATTACCACGGGTCGGCGTAGTAGAGGAGGAGGAGGTGGTGATAGTGGTAGTGATGGAAATGGTAATGCTATTTAAGACGGACGACTGGTGGTGGTGGTAGAATTAATTGTGGAAGTGGTGGTAGAGGTGGTAGTGGCTGGTGGACGCCAGATCGGTGTGGGGGCGAGGTGGCTGAGTGGTCCCCTTCAATGTGGACCACTCACCTACCACCACCACTACCAGTCGTCTTTCTCCACTACCACTACCACCAACCGTCCTTCTCCACCACTACCACAAAGGGTTCTTCCCCACCACCACCACTACCACTCGTCATCTTTCTCCACCACCATCACCACTCGTCATCTTTCCCCACCACCACCATCCCCACCTGTCGTCTTTCTCCACCACCACCACCCATCGTCTTTCTCCACCACCAAGCGTCCTTTTCCACCACTATAGTTAATTTATTATAGGTAGGCCATATATTGCAACCGGTAAACCTCTATAACCAAAAAAGAGCTAGAGCAAATGGGCTATAACTTTCCACACCTAGCTGAATCTTCCCAAATGGTATAAAAGTCAGCTTGATCGCTCGAGTCGTTTTTTTGTTTTTAATTGAATTGAAATATTTGTATTTAGCCTTTAGTATACAATACAATTTTGCTTACAAATTATTTGTTAAAAACAAAAATATATAATAATAATACAAATAAATAAGGCTGAGCCTTTTGAAAGATGTCTCTCTTAAAGGCACCTGGCTATAACTCGATCTATCAAAATGCAATTGTATATAATATACTTAGTCACAGCTATGTGCCCTGGGAACTACGTGTTGTAAAGAATGTTCTAACTTCGAAAAGGGATGTATGTGGGCAAAATATAATAAAATAAAATAAATTAAATTAGTGGTGATTAACATTGAGGTTACACTCACTTCCCAGAGCTCACAGCTGATTGTTTTTATCACAATTACCTATGTAATACCATTTACAAAATTGAATATATATAATATACATTGTACAACTATTGACTTGATGTGCAAAGGCCATACTCGCAATTATACCCACAATTCGACACAAAGACACATACGCTTACCTAACAGTATATGCCTAATTAGTAAAGGACATAAACTTTGTTGTGCATGGCGTACACACTTACACCATTCATTTAGACTTATATATGAGAACATGGTGAATCATTTACTGTAGACTACTGTATATATCCATTTCTATAAAAAAAAAAAAAATTGTTATACAAATGCCAACTACACATACATTATATACACCTTGACAGACAAAAATAGAAGCATGTTTATTACAAAATAGTATTCAAACTCATTCAACCCTTTACGTGACTCTACACATATACACGCACAGTCAGCGTAAATATTGTTGAAGGTTATACATTTGTCGATCTAGGTGATAGGGATGTTGTAATTATTGGTAGTAGAATTGGTGATATACCTATTTTAGTAGTCACTGTTGATATTGTGTTAATATAAAATATTTTAATTGTCTCTTAAACCGAGATATTTCCTGTATATTTCTTAAATTTTGAGGTAATCCGTTCCACACCATAATTAACTCCATGATATTTTATACATGTCTGAGCTTGACTAGAAGTCATGAGAGGAATTCTTAATAGATCAGCTCCCCTTAAATTGTACCTTTCATTGTTACTAGGTGTAAACAAATCAGTGTTATCAAGGTTATGCAGACATTTAAATACGAAAAGCGCACTGCAGTAAGTATTGATATCCTTAAATTTAAATAATTCAAGTTTACTAAAAAGTTCATTTGTGTGGGCATATCTTGATTTATGTGATATCGTTTTGTTTTTTTGTTTTTTGGAGTTAGGAGTTAGTCAGGGGGTCAAGATTGTTGGCCTAATTAAATTGAGTATGATTCCAGTAGTCATATTTGTCCATTACCACCACCAATACTCGTCCTCCATGAACACCATCCCTACTGCTTCTACTAGCACGACCATTCACATCATTGTTTCCTCTACTGTGGCTCTCAATGCACTACTATTTTTCCAACTATCACCAACAGTGCCATAACTACCAAACCTAATACCACCAGCACTACCACTGACTTTATTTCACGATTACAACCATCAATCGCTACCATATCCTCTACCACGACCTATACCACCACTGTTAACCACCTCCACCAAGACCATTACTTCACTACCATTACTTCCACCATGACCAAAACCACCATTGCTATCAACTCCACCAAGACCATCACTTCACTATCACCACTTCCACCATGACCACAACCACCATTGCTATCACCCCCACCAGGACCATCACTGCATTATCATTACTACCACCATGACCACAGCCACCATTGCTATCACCTCCACCATGACCATCACTTCACTACCACCACTTCCACCATGACCACAACCACCATTGCTATCACCTCCACCAAGACCATCACTTCACTACCACCACGACCACAACCACCATTGCTATCACCACTTCCACCATGACCACAACCCCCATTGCTATCACCTCCACCAAGACCATCACTTCATTACCATTACTACCACCATTGCTATCACCTCCACCATGACCATCACTTCACTACCACCACTTCCACCATGACCACAACCACCATTGCTATCCCCTCCACCAAGACCATCACTTCACTACCACCCCTTCCACCACCATGACCACAACCACCATTGCTATCCCCATCACCAAGACCATCCACATCACTACCACCCCTTCCGCTAACACCACCAACTCTTCCACCACTACCACCATTGTCGGTTTCTCCCCTAAAGACTCACAATTTTCGCCCCTGTTAACATTGTGCTACCCTGTCTCTACTACCTCTTTCATCACCTTCAGCCCAGCCCCCACCACAACCGCCACCTACTCAGCTCGACCACCATTATAGTGTCACCCAATACCTCAGCTTGTATAGTCTATGTTGTTTTAACCTGGCGAATTTACACTTGGCCACTAACTCTACATAACTCAATTTCCAGCTGATTGGCTGACTTTACTGTATGGTATATTTTTGGTGTTTGATTTTGCAAATGAAAGATAGTATTAAGACACACTAACATCAGCCAATCAAGTAGAAGTGTTCTCTAGCTCAAACGACCAAGTGCAAACTCGCTAGGTTATTAAAAGAAAATAGTAATAATAACAATAATAATAATAAACTGAATATTATTATCTCCAGAACCAAGATCATACAATTCCTCATATAATTCTAAAACCGGTCACACAATTCCTCATTTAATTCTAAAACCGGTATCACACTGACGCATTTGCTTCAACTTCCATAGTCAATATTGGTCTGGCAGCTTATGAGAAAAAACTTTGAATATAATTATGTCCTCTAAACATGTCATAAACTAAAATGGAGACTAGAACAAGTTTATGCCATAAAGCGATTTACGTAAAACTATGAACAAAAAATCAATAAATTATATATATATATATATATATATGAGTATATATCACAAATACACGTGAGCCACTAAATGTTTCCAAGCTCTCAGTGGGGTTCGAACCGTCGACCGTCAGACGATAGCCGACGCTTTAATCAACTACACCACGGCAGTCTAAAAGACACTCAACCTTCTATCCTATTTATGTTAGGGAGAAGGGAAACCCAATAGGCGAATATATTTCAATTCATACCTAGTTGTAGGATCCATATTCCAGAATACCATACAAGGATTTCTGAGTGTCCCGACGCAACTCGGGCAGCAATTGATTTAATTTAATTCTAACCCACAAAGCATGAGAGTTACAAATATTGAGTATATATCACAAATACACGTGAGCCACTAAATGTTTCCAAGCTCTCAGTGGGGTTCGAACCGTCGACCGTCAGACGATAGCCGACGCTTTTATCAACTACACCACGGCAGTCTAAAAGACACTCAACCTTCTATCCTATTTATGTTAAGGAGAAGGGAAACCCACTAGGCGAATATATTTCAATTCATACCTAGTTGTAGGATCCATATTCCAGAATACCATACAAGGATTTCTGAGTGTCCCGACGCAACTCGGGCAAGGTTAAGGCCTTTGATATTGATATTGATATTGATTTGGTATTGATAAATACGTATTTATCAATACCAAATCAATATCAATATCAATATCAAAGGCCTTAACCTTGGGATATATATATATATATATATATATATATATATATATATATATATGAAGCAATTATGTGGTTGAAGGAAAACGAACAACCACCATGCAAGATAAAATGAGCGAATTCTTCTCTCCTCACATATAAATTATCTACGGTACTCTTAGGAGCCTGTGATTGGAGACATCTGATTGTATGGGTTAAGATGAAGCGTGTGAAATTTGTTGGCACGAAATGTTGTACACATCCTTTATGGTCTAGATTAGGTACTCAAACCCTTATAGTATATGTAATGCAGCCGTTCTGTCAATCACAGCGAAAGTACAATTGTCCACGGTACTTCGGATGTAGTAACCAAACCTATAAGCTTTAGATCAACGATAAAGCACTATCAGTGTAGAGGGATTACTGTGGACAATGGTAGAAAGTATACTCTTCCAATTTCAGTACCAACCTACAACAACTATATCACTATTTTAAGTATAGAAAAAGGCCATTGTCAAAAGAAAAACATATAGCAAGTATACATACTATCACCACCAATAAAACCCCCTTCCATCCCTACACTGCACCATCCAAATCACCAATACTATACCACTGACCGCACCATTACCACCACTGTACCAAGACTTCCAAAACAACCATTCCTCCACTATTACGACCACTGTACCACTACCACCTCTAACACAACCACTACCACTCCCCCACCATTACCACCACTGTACCACTACCACCTCCAACACAACCACTACCACTCCCCAACCATTACCACCACTGTACCACTACCACCTCTAACACAACCACTACCACTCCCCCACCATTACCCCCACTGTACCACTACCACTTCCAACACAACCACTACCACTCCCCGACCATTACCACCACTGTACCACTACCACCTCCAACACAACCACTACCTGTCCCCCACCATTACCACCACTATACCACTACCACCTCCAACACAACCACTACCAGGTCCCCCACCATTACCACCACTATACCACTACCACCTCCAACACAACCACTACCACTCCCCCACCATTACCACCACTGTACCACTACCACCTCCAACACAATCACTACCTGTCCCCCACCATTACCACTACCACCTCCAACACAACTACTACCTGTCCCCCACCATTACCACCACTGTACCACTACCACCTCCAACACAACCACTACCACTCCCCCACCATTACCACCACTGTACCACTACCAACACAACCACTACCTGTCCCCCACCATTACCACCACTATACCACTACCACCTCCAACACAACCACTACCACTCCCCCACCATTACCACCACTGTACCACTACCACCTCCAACACAACCACTACCTGTCCCCCACCATTACCACCACTGTACCACTACCACCTCCAACACAACCACTACCTGTCCCCCACCATTACCACTATACCACACTCCAACACAACCACTACCTGTCCCCACCATTACCACACTATACCACTACCACTCCCCACATTACCACACTGTACCACTACCACCTCCAACACAACCACTACCTGTCCCCCACCATTACCACCACTGTACCACTACCACCTCCCACACAACCACTACCTGTCCCCCACCATTACCACCACTATACCACTACCACCTCCAACACAACCACTACCACTCCCCCACCATTACCACCACTGTACCACTACCACCTCCAACAGAACCACTACCTGTCCCCCACCATTACCACTACCACCTCCAACACAACCACTACCACTCCCCCACCATTACCACCACTGTACCACCACCACCTCCAACACAACCACTACACTCCCCCACCATTACCACCACTGTACCACTACCACCTCCAACACAACAACTACCTGTCCCCCACCATTACCACCACTGTACTACCACCTCCAACACAACCACTACCACTCCCCCACCATTACCACCACTGTACCACTACCACCTCCAACACAACCACTACCACTCCCCCACCATTACCACCACTGTACCACTACCACCTCTAACACAACCACTACCACTCCCCCACCATTACCACTCCCCAACCATTACCACCACTGTACCACTACCACCTCCAACACAACCACTACCTGTCCCCCACCATTACCACCACTGTACCACTACCACCTCCAACACAACCACTACCTGTCCCCCACCATTACCACCACTATACCACTACCACCTCCAACACAACCACTACCTGTCCCCCACCATTACCACCACTGTACCACTACCACCTCCAACACAACCACTACCACTCCCCCACCATTGCCACCACTGTACCACTACCACCTCCAACACAACCACTACCACTCCCCCACCATTACCACCACTGTACCACTACCAACACAACCACTACCTGTCCCCCACCATTACCACCACTATACCACTACCACCTCCAACACAACCACTACCACTCCCCCACCATTACCACCACTGTACCACTACCACCTCCAACACAACCACTACCTGTCCCCCACCATTACCACCACTGTACCACTACCACCTCCAACACAACCACTACCTGTCCCCCACCATTACCACCACTATACCACTACCACCTCCAACACAACCACTACCTGTCCCCCACCATTACCACCACTATACCACTACCACTCCCCCACCATTACCACCAGTGTACCACTACCACCTCCAACACAACCACTACCTGTCCCCCACCATTACCACCACTGTACCACTACCACCTCCAACACAACCACTACCTGTCCCCCACCATTACCACCACTATACCACTACCACCTCCAACACAACCACTACCACTCCCCCACCATTACCACCACTGTACCACTACCACCTCCAACACAACCACTACCTGTCCCCCACCATTACCACCTCCAACACAACCACTACCACTCCCCCACCATTACCACCACTGTACCACCACCACCTCCAACACAACCACTACCACTCCCCCACCATTACCACCACTGTACCACTACCACCTCCAACACAACAACTACCTGTCCCCCACCATTACCACCACTGTACTACCACCTCCAACACAACCACTACCACTCCCCCACCATTACCACCACTGTACCACTACCACCTCCAACACAACCACTACCACTCCCCCACCATTACCACCACTGTACCACTACCACCTCCAACACAACCACTACCTGTCCCCCACCACTATACCACTACCACTCCCCCACCATTACCACCACTGTACCACTACCACCTCCAACACAACCACTACCTGTCCCCCACCATTACCACCACTGTACCACTACCACCTCCAACACAACCACTACCTGTCCCCCACCATTACCACCACTATACCACTACCACCTCCAACACAACCACTACCTGTCCCCCACCATTACCACCACTGTACCACTACCACCTCCAACACAACCACTACCACTCCCCCACCATTGCCACCACTGTACCACTACCACCTCCTACACAACCACTACCACTCCCCCACCATTACTACCACCTCTAACACAACCACTACCACTCCCCCACCATTACCACCACTGTACCACTACCACCTCCATCACAACCACTACCACTCCACCATTACCACCACTGTACCACTACCACCTCTAACACAACCACTACCACTCCCCCACCATTACCACCACTGTACCACTACCACCTCCAACACAACCACTACCACTCCCCCACCATTACCACCACTGTACCACTACCACTTCCAACACAACCACTACCTGTCCCCCACCATTACCACCACTATACCACTACCACTCCCCCACCATTACCACCACTGTACCACTACCACCTCTAACACAACCACTACCACTCCCCCACCATTACCACCACTGTACCACTACCACCTCCATCACAACCACTACCACTCCACCATTACCACCACTGTACCACTACCACCTCTAACACAACCACTACCACTCCCCCACCATTACCACCACTGTACCACTACCACCTCCAACACAACCACTACCACTCCCCCACCAATACCACCACTGTACCACTACCACCTCCAACACAACCACTACCACTCCCCCACCATTACCACCACTGTACCACTACCACCTCCAACACAACCACTACCTGTCCCCCACCATTACCACCACTATACCACTACCACCTCCAACACAACCACTACCACTCCCCCACCATTACCACCACTAACACAACCACTACCACAACCACCACCATTACCACCACTGCCACCACAAGTTCACCAACAACCAGACAGAGTACAAACTATACCAGCCTCCACAAACTCAAACATTTAAGGCAGACTCACAAAAGCCTCATTCCCAGCACCATTCCTCGGCAACTCTGGCCTGGAAGATTCTAAGTCTAGGTATCTTACAAATTTCAGCCTACTATACCCATCTACCACCAGTATAGTTACCGATACCAGTGCACAAAAACTCCCCAAACGTTGCCAGGAAAAAGTTACGCGTGACAAGTTGCCGGAAGAAACGTTCGTGTGACTCAGCCTTTACTCCATCTTTCTCGCCTCCTTCGTCTTCCACCAGCCGACTCTCTTGGAAAAATAATTACTTTTTGAAGAGCCAAGGGGGGGAATAAGGAAAAAGAGTCGAGGTCATATTTTATAAATCAATGTAAAGAGTGCCGGTTATTCCTTCTTATAAAACAAACACTGGGCACCAAATATAAGGATTTTCACACAGGAATCTTATTAGTCGACCATGTACCGTAATATACAATGTGTGTGTGTGTGCGGGGGGGGGGGGGGGGGGGGGGTGATAAGCACCCAAAGATAACTATCTCTTGTTCATTGCAGCTCTATGTTACTTTACTATACACTGAATTGGAGTTAATGCAAATATAAAATTAATGTTCTCTTGCATATGAAATTACCTTATTTCTTTCGGTTCTCGGAAAACAAAATTCGAACAAATATTCTGGATTAAAAGTGACTGGAAGTGCGGAAACAAACTGAAATTCTTCATATTTGCTTATATGAGAGAGGTTTTATGCCTCATGGTTAAGTTTTATGTAGTATGTGAACTTGCAGGCAGAAAATTGGTGTGAGAGTTACTCAGTTACTTGTTCGTCAAGGGGAATCCACGCAATGCGAGCTAAGCTCATTATTATCGCGCCTCCTTAACTGGGAATGTATTGCGTGAAATGCATGTTAAGTGTTTTATGTACTGTTGGAATGGCTGTGGATGTGTGTGTAGTCTGTATTTTAGCCAATTGGCGACATCGGAAACGAAGGCTTAGGGTGGATCTGTATGGTACCATTCTCACTATAGACGGTACCGTTTCGCCCGAAGGCTTAGGTAGCCATCAGCTTAGGTGAACCATATGATACCCATCTCGCCTTGTACCATTTTTGCCAACCCCAGATGGGACGTCACAACGTCGTCCACTTATTCCAGGTACCTATTTACAGCTAGGTGAACTGAGGCTAACACATGAAAGGAGACAAGCCCAATTTGTCTCCGCCCGGCCGGGGATTGAACCCCCGACCCCTCGTGTGTGAGACGAGAGCTCTACCTACTAGGCTACGGGCTGTGTGTGAGTGTGTGTGTGTGTGTGTGTGTGTGTGTGTGTGTGTGTGTGTGTGTGTGTGTGTGTGTGTGTGTGAGATTTACCGCCTGCGGAACGCCGAAAGTCTACGAATATTCGACTTTATTGTTGTTGTTCTTCTTCTTCTTGGCAGACAGTTGGCGGGTGGATAAGCCAATAGTGAATTGTCGCCATAGTCTGTGAGGTATGGAGCTGAAATTTGGAATGCAGAAAGATATTGCCCACCGAAAATCATGTGCCACGTGAGCCCAAAACTGCATATCCAACCCTGACAAACCCACACCGACAACATTATTCAGCAAAATTCGTATCTGAAATAAAAATCTAAGTTTTTTTCTTCAGAATTAAAGATATTTATCTTCAGTCTACAGTAGATCTTGATATTTTTGCAAAGAACCCCGGAAAGTTGCCCAGAAAAGAGCTGTTCATGGTGTGACACCGTGTCAAGTGTTTTCATAACACAGGTTAAGGGGAGATGGGTCGTTTTTCTACATCCCCTTCTCCCTCATGCTTAGCCCCATTAGATTTCACACTTATAGACGTTCGGACCATTAGTTTGGCGATTTTAAGACCTTTCGCCCCTTTCTTTGTCAATAATAAGATATTTCGTGTAATTTAGGTGTCGATTTTTTTCCTAGCGAGCGATAGCGAGCCTGTAATGTAGGAGGAAACGGCCTTCGGCGGGGAAATTTTTCTACCGAAAAATGTAAAAATATATCTTGAAGGGGATCCTCTTTTTGTTTTATTAAGTTAGATGGAGGAAACTAGAAACATAATTAATAAATTAAAAAATCGATCCAAAAAGTGAACCATCCTTCATTAAAGTATTGGTGTGTGTCCCAGGCAGCAGAGGAGTAAGGGGCGGCACCTCACACCCATACAAACAAGGACTAAGGGTACTGTATACAAGAGAAGGCCTCCAGCAACATACACCTCAAGAACCCAGTGTACACTCAAAGATCACCTCCAGCACTACCTTGAGTGGCTGTCTAGAGGGAAATATACTAACTCTTATGAAATGTGTGTGTGTGTGTGTGTGGGGGTGGGTGGGTGGGTGTGTGTGTGTGTGTGTGTGTGTGTGTGTGTGTGTGTGTGTGTGTGTCTGTGTGTGTGTGGTGTGTGTGTGTGTGTGTGTGTGTGTGTGTGTGTGTGTGTGTGTGTGTGTGTGTGTGTGTGTGTGTGTGTGTGTGTGTGTGTGTGAGAGAGAGAGAGCAACTGATAGAGCAAATAGAAGAAAGAAAGGAGGAATTATCACCTATCTGAAAGACACAATCTCCCCGTACACCAAAGTGATACTTTCATTCTCAAACTCAGTTTCTGAGGTACAAATGCTCAACATTGAACACATAAATCTGATGTTTATTGTCATCTATCGCCCTCCTGACTGTACCCAGAACAATTTTATCCCAATCCTGACACTGAATAAAGACAAAATAAATGAGATGTCAGCTCCCTTACCAAATATCATCCTAACGGGTGATTTCAACTTACCAATAATTTACTGGGAAACTGAAGTGGTACAAGGAGGATCTACAGATGCACAATTACAAGCAGCTGCCCTCCTTGACCTAGCAGAGAACTACTGCATGAACCAGTATATCCGAGTCCCTACACGTGGCAACAATATCCTAGACCTATTCTTCACTAATAACGAAGAGCTTGTCCATGAGTACACTGTAGACCCAACTACTATATCAGACCACAATATAATTGTAATGACTACCAACATAAAATCTTTAGAACACAAAAAAGCAATGATACCACCCCAAAGAAACCTAAGTTTAAATGAACTAACAAATTTCAGTACTAATACATGCTGGGAGAATATTGATAGAGAATTGGGTGAATTATGTTGGGAGAAATTGTTGACAGATACAGACCCCAATAACCAATATGACTTACTGCTGAAACATTGCTTAGCGATTTGTGAAAAATACACCCCTATTAAAAAACAACCCTCAACCACTAAGAAAATTCCCCGTGATCGAAGGATAATAATGAGAAAACGAAGAAGACTACGAGTAAAAATTGCCCATTCTACCAACGACCACAACCGTACTTTGATGCAGCGGAAAATCTTGACGCTAGAAGAGCAGTTGAAAACCTCTATTGAAAAAGAAATGAAGCTGAGAGAAGAACAGGCAGTATCTGCAATCAAGTCAAACCCTAAATACTTCCTCAAATATGCAAGTAACCAATCAACAATTAAGGCCGCTGTTGGCCCTTTAACAAGTGAGCACGGTAAAATGATTGAAGACCCAACAGAAGTTTGTGAAGCTCTTTGTAAACAGTACGAGTGTTTTCAGTACTCCTTTTAAAGACAAGATCATCACAGAACCCAACAACTTTTTCTCCAACAAGATCAAGGACCCATCAATAGAAGATATAGCTTTTACTGAGAATGATATAATAGAAGCAGTTAAAGAAATTTCCACCAATGCTGCAGCTGGCCCTGATGGTTTTCCGGCCATACTACTGAAGAAATGTGCAGAAAAGTTGTGTGTACCTCTCAAAATCCTATACAGATCTTCACTGGATTCCGGGATTGTTCCTGGATTACTGAAGAGAGCTAAGGTAACTCCCGTATTCAAAGGCGGGTCAAGAGGCAAAGCAGAAAACTACCGACCTATTGCCCTCACATCCCATATCATTAAAACTTTTGAGAAAATTATTATCAAGAATATTACAAACTACCTTGAACAAAACAATAAAATGAATAATAGCCAACACGGATTTCGACAAGGTAGATCATGCTTGTCCCAGCTCCTTGCCCATCATGAAAAATTGTTAGTACACTAGAGAATGGCAGCAACATCGATGTAATCTACTTGGACTTCAGTAAGGCCTTCGACAAGGTGGACCACGGAATCCTATTACATAAAGTCCGCAATCTAGGAATAGTAGGTCGCCTTGGAGTATGGATCCATAACTTCCTGAACGAGAGAAAGCAATGTGTTGCTGTGGGTGGTGTCATTTCCCATGACTCAAATGTCTACAGTGGTGTCCCTCAAGGTTCTGTACTGGGGCCACTGCTGTTCCTCATACTCATATCCGACATTGACCAAGGTACACTCTACTCAAAAGTCTCGTCTTTCTTTTGCCGATGATACCAGAGTAATGAAAGAAACTAAATCAATGGAAGATGTGGACAAATTAAAATCTGACCTTACCAAGCTATATACATGGGCCGAAACAAATAATATGTCTTTCAATAATAACAAATTTGAACTGGTTAGATATGGTACAAACAAAATAGAAGAAGTCCACTATTCGGCACATGATGGCCAAAGAATAAAGTGCAACAACAAAGTGCTAGACCTCGGGGTAACAATCAGTGATGATGCCACCTTCACTACCCATATTCTAACAGTAGTACAAAAGACACGAGCCCAGGTTGGCTGGGTATTGCGTACTTTCAGAACTCGTGAAAGCGAACCTATGTTAACCCTGTATAAGGCCTTGGTATTACCACTCTTGGAATATTGTTGCCAGTTATGGAATCCCTGGAAGTCACGAGAGAAACAAGCATTGGAAGGCATCCAGCGCTCTTTCACTAGTAAAATAGTGTCTGTGAAGGCGGAAGACTACTGGCAAAGACTTAAGTCTCTAAACTTGTACTCTCTAGAACGACGCCGAGAAAGATTCTTGATCATTTATACCTGGCAAATTCTCAACAACTTAGCCCCAAACCTGCTGGGAGAGGAAGAAAAGGAGTTGATAGAGATAAAAGAAAACCAACGACTGGGCCGTATGTGTATTATCAGGTCAATTAACTCAAGAGCACTGACAAGAGTTAAGACACTTAAAGAAAATGCCTTCGCTACACTGGGTCCGAAGCTCTACAATGCACTGCCAAAAGAAATAAGAAACCAAAACTACCCAACCGTTGAAAAATTCAAAAAGGACTTGGATGATTTCCTGTCATCACTGCCAGACCAACCAATCCTACCCCACTACTACCTCCGTGCTGCCAGCAACAGCATTCTTGACCAGCTGACACAGAGGAGGGTAGATGGGATGTACAGTAGCGGCGCCGCAACGGCGTGGACCACGGGGCGCTAACTGACAGCCCTCAACTACAACCACAGGAACCACAGGTGTGTGTGTGTGTGTGTGTGTGTGTATGTGTGTATGTATGTGTGTGTGTGTGTCGTATAGTATAGTAACTTAAGAAATATGTGTGTGTGTTTGTATAATATATTAACTCTTAAGAAATTTGTGTGTGTGTGTGTGTGTGTGTGTGTGTGTGTGTGTGTGTGTGTGTGTGTGTGTGTGTGTGTGTGTGTGTGTGTGCGTGTGTGTGTGTTTAACTAGTGTTGTATCAGACATAAGGAAGACCAGTATAAAATGTCTCAAATATATGTTGGCATCATTTTTTAAAGATAAATTTTCAAGATAAATTTGCACATTTTTCGATAGAAAAAAGTCCCGACCGAAGGACGGTTTCTCTTAAATTAAAGGCTCGCTATCGCTCGCCAGGAAAACATCGACACCTTAATGACTCGAAGTGTTAGCATTGACAAAGAAATGGGGCGAAAGATCTTAAAAATCACCAAACTAATGGGTCGAACGTCTTATAATTTGAAAACTAATGGGGCTAAACATGAGGGGGACCAAAAAATTACCCATCTGCCCTTAATATTGGGTTGTAATTACAGCCCAAAATTAAGGGGTGATGGGTCGTTTTTCTGGTACCCTCTATATTACAGAAGGTGCCAATTTTGTTGTCTATAATAATTGGTAACCCAGTAAAATTGGCGCTTCCTGTAATATTGGCACTTCCTGCAATACTTTGGGTGAATAACTTGTATTAGCCTGTACTATTGGCAGGTCCAGTAATATGTGTGCCTGTAATATTTGCTGGTTCAGTAATATCGGTGGTGTAATACTGACCCCCTCCTCTCTCTCTGCGTGCGGTGCTATCCTTCCTACCTGACCCTATTGGTTTTATTGTTGGCATTGAAATACTGGTACCACATCACACTACACCAGAACTACATGCCAGATACACCAATTGGACATATACCAAAATGAACATACACCTAATACAGAAACATCAAAGTACATACAGATACATAGCCTCACGGTATAGTAACATAGAAGGTAGACGCACCGAATTCTTGAACTCATATACATAAAGGCTTCTAAAAAGCACTAAACAGACTTCTATTAATTATTTTTATTTTGTGACTTCACGCTCAACCATGGTACCGTCATAATATAAGATATAGTTGTCGGAATAACGTTGATTATTCTATAAGCGAATATTTAGTGAAATATTCGTATACCATCGTTTGTTGACATAGGCTCCGCTATAGTGTTCTCTCTGACCGTCAGAGGGCACCACCGTACGTTCTTCTCCCCCCCCCCCCCACTCTCACCATTTCGCTTCGTAGAAATCTGTGTTCCCTCTAGCTGGCAAAATATATATATATATACAAATCATCTCTCCACATCCCCTAGGCCTTCATACACCCTCACACGCCATCACTGGGTGAAAGTTGATGAGTATCAGAAGCAAACTACGTGAATTTAAAGGAAGTTAAGCAAGGGATAAACGAGAATCCGTTTAGGCCTAGCTTTTCTCCCGACCGACGAATCGAATATTACCAACACCTTCGAAATATCTCTTCATATAAACTACACATATATCAAATAACAATGCTAACATGTAGCTTGGGTCCTACTACAATAATATTATCGATATCAATCGACATTACTCTACATATTAGGTAATTAGGTCAACAAAAATATCATCGCATTTCCGCGGTAAAATTTGAAGCGACGTCGGCTATATACTACCTCATAGCCGTATATATTCTTCAAATGCAAAAAATAACAACTTTAGAAAATAGACTAGGGTCCTGTCACACTATATATGTATATGTATATCCATGTCACTTTACATTTTCGGTGGAAAACGCAATATACTGATCCTGTTAGAACACCATATTTAGCTTGGGAGACGGTACAGGAGTCATTCAGTGACGTCACGGAGGCCCAAACAAGTGACTGTCGTGGTTCCAATACTACCGCCATGCGCCTACCTCCTTATGTTACTATACCGTGCATAGCCTACACCTAATAGGCATACACTAAATTGGGATAAACCAACAAGACACTAATTTGAGATCAATCTATATGGAGATACAGTAATATAGATATATACACCTAACGAAGATACACAAAATTGAGATTCACAAACAAAAAGAGACAACATCAAAAGGAAACAGCAAATTGATATGCACCAATATGGAGATACAACTAATTGAACTACACCAAATGAAGATCAAACCATGGAACACCTTTGGAGATGTACCAAGCTGAGATACACCACATGGAGAATTATCAAATGGAGACATACTAACTGAAGATGTGCCATATCCAGATACACCAAATTGAGATATGCCCGGTGGAGATGGATCCAATAGAGATTCACCCAACAGGGATATGCCAAATTGAAATACACCAAATGAAGATGCATCAAATTCAAGATTGAGAGAAGCCAAGACAACAGGCTGAAAACGACAGATGATGATGAAGGGGAGAGGGGGCAGAGGAGGAAGACTAGAAGAAAAAGGGAGGAGGTGGAATACGAGGAAGAAAAGATGAAAGGTTAGACGGAAATGAAAAGAAAGTCAGATAAAAAACGTAGTGAAAGAGCACTTACAGGAAGAGGAACAGCAGAAAAATAAAGAGAGCCACAGAGAAAGGTGTATGAGCAACACCCTGAAAAGGATAAGAGGCTGAAGGTATGATTAGGATATGGTTGGTGCAGAAGAGTGAAAGAGAACAGGACGATTCGGAGAAGAGAAGAAAGTTACACCGTTGTAGTAATAATACTACTACTAATAATAATAATGATAATACAAATATTAATTATAATAATAATACCTCAATCAACTCTTTCACTACCCCAAATCATTCCTAAGCTGAAAAAACGTCTATCGATAGCCAGAATATAGCTAAGGAGTTATATATAGTTACAGAATCTTCAAGCTTGAAACACATAACAAATAAACAAAAATAAACACTCAGCCACACGCCCATCAATTAATTACAATCCCCTTTGAAGCCTTTTATATTTGTACATTTTACAGCAGACACAACGTGCATTTTAGCACTAAATCAACACCTGAATGGGTCTTACAATCCCCACACTAATTGAGGAAAAAGTCTTAAAATCACCTCGTGTGGCGTAACAGAGGGTAAGGGGAACACCAACCTCAGGATAGATACAGTTAACGTGGTATTAGAGAACCCACAAATGTCAACAAATCAGTATTGTTGTTGCTTGTCAAAAGAGTTCCACATAATGGATAAAACACTATCGCGATGAATACAAATTAATATCGCCATATTTTAATTATAATAAGGACATTTGTAATTAAAACTCCATAAAAATATCATCACATAGTTTATATATTTACAAGTATCTTGCATTAATGTACTCGACAAATATTTAAGCTACATACCCAAGGAAATTTAAATAGTATATACATCAGGAAAAGAATAACCAGCGAGGCAGCGAACATCATCTATATTTGCATTGTAGTGGATCCAAATGTTTCGGCATATACGCTACGCCATCATCAGTGGTCTAAAAGTTAAATAATACCTACAGATATATTGCTATCTTATTGCTACTATATTTAAAACACAATATTATACACAATAGAAAGGGAAGCGGATACAATTATATTTAATTGGAAGTTATGTACTAATACTACGCTTGATTGAATCCCTCTATATAAAGGTAAATAAGACCCAATTAAATAACACGCTGTCCGCTGCCCCTCTCTCTCCTATGCAGTTTTGTAATCAATATGTACAGCTTGCATTACTATTGTCATTTCATTCACACTTTTAGTACATAACTCCCAATTAAATATAATTGGATCAACTTCCCTTTTTATTGTGTATAGATTGTGTTTTAAATATAGTAGCAATAAGATAGCAATATATCTGATTCTGTAGGTATTATTATACTTTTAGACCACTGATGATGGCGTAACGTATATGCCGAAACATTTGGATCCACTACAATGCAAATATAGATGATGTTCGCTGCCTCGCTGGTTATTCTTTTCCTGCTTAAACTACGGTTCTCAAGGAACACACATGCTGTATATGTGACGTATATACAGTACATCAATTTAACTTGAACAAATTGTATGCACTCATTGCACCCAACGCAATGATGAAATTGGATAAATTTGAGCGTTCTTTCATAAGCCAGCACTCAGACTGTGTTTGATATTGATTAGCCGACACCCATCCCACATGCTTAGGAATATGATCGTCAGAATAGTCAATATTTGAAGAGCAACCCATTCAGTATACTAGGACGTTTCTTTTCCCTTTATTACAGTATATATATACTGTGTACATATATACATGCTTAGATTGATATGCAGGATTCGAAGTTGCATAATAAATCGTAAACTGTCTTCGTGGTGCGATGTATAAGGTGTTGATTTTCGGTGTGAGCATCCTGGGTTCGAATCCACGGACTGCCACATGTGATATATACTGTAAATATATATATATATATATATATATATATATATATATATATATATATATATATATATATATATATATATATATATATATATATATATATATATGTTGTTAGATGATTTTAAACAGCTATTTGAGAATTCGTATGTCGAAAATGTTAATATGGTGCGTGTATAGCCGACTGATTTCTAAAGACCGCTTCCAAGCTGCATAAAACGCCTAATTATTGCCAGAATAAAAGGGAAATAGTGTCATTGTACCCCGAAGATGTTAACCATGTAAAATTGCGGTTGTTTGTACCATACCTCCCGAGGAATGTGTGAGTGTCACTTTATTCTTATCACAACAATATAAACAACATACTGGGAAACATGATTGAAAACATCTAGTGTGTCCAAGTGAGATGCAATTGTATTCATATAGCGACGGTTATAATAATGTCTTCATATAGTTCAAGGTGGCCAAGATAACTCCCCCCCCCCCCCCCCCCAACACACACACACACACACACACACACACACACACACATCTTTGGCTTGGGTAGGATCATACTCGCCGAACAAAAGCAAGGAATTTGGTCAATGTATGTCAAATTAAACGTAGAATCAGATTATCCGATGCGACAATAGGATTTCTGCCACTTTGAATCGTCAACCCTTTTTAAGAGATGCTGTATTACTAACAGTTTAAATTACGAAAGCTAATTATTTTGGTTTAACAATGTAGCAAATTTGTTGATGTGTTGCAAAATATGGATGTACCAGTATAGCATGAAGGGCTGATAATAACTCTTCTTTGTATGTATCATAAGCTTATACAGTAAAAATACAAACTCGGCATTGATAGGGTGTGAATGTAGATATTTTTTAAATAAAACTAACCTATAAGAAATAATAATGCAAGATAATAACTGTTCACCGTATACGATACCGGTAAATACTGTATATTTTGTTGGCACCCATGACTCTGGTACGGTTGGCCAAATAAGTCTTGTCTCCGCTGTCATTACGTTTTGCTCACTGTATGCTGTATTAAAGACTGTCAGATGCTGAATAGGATGTGTAAAGATAGGAACATGTTTTTATATCTCACTCGAAACGATGAATTAATACTTAGATAGTGCGGATACATATTATTGATCGAAATATACTTGGTGCCGCGACTTCAATTATTTGGCCGACTGTACTAGAATTGTCAATACTACTCTCTTCCTGAACTTCACAAGGTCCAGGAAGTTGGCAAGTTATTCATAATTGATTAGAACACATTATAATGATAAACTACAATATGTTAAATGATCCGAAATTGATTCAGAAAAATAACAGAAGACATTTTCCACCTCGTTATCGATATATACATTATTTGATACGATTATTGGTTAATCTTCCCAACAACGAAAGTACAGTAAAGGTGAGAGTTTGAGACATACAATACATTTGATTGTATGTCTACTTTCACAACTTATTTCAATGTCAATGTTTGCATTATTTTTATGAAGGTATAGAATACATAAACAATGTTAAAAAGCCTTTTATGTTGTTATACGTCTACACTTTCATGTATAGGAACAAATATACTATATTGTTTAGTCGAAATCAGTATCTTTCGAAATGTTCGTAATTACTGCATCTTTAAACAGGCGTTGAAGAGTCAAAGTGGCAACAATGCTTTGTAGCCTCGGGGAATCTGAAGCTATGTTTAATTTTACATCCACTGACCAAATTTCAGGCTTATTTCCGGCGAGAACACATCCGGACATTTTTGGCCATTAAACTTCTGCACTAGCTCGCTGGTAAGGAAAATTAATCCAAATGTATTTGCTTCTTAACTCTGCCTTATGAGTGCATAAATACAGTATACAATATCTATCAAGCGACCGACCGCTCTCTCTCTCTCTAAGTTACCTTAGAGTTACATATTGCGAATCAAAGTAAAAACAAACCCGAAAGAATTCTATAGTTATATCAGAAAGAAAAAAGTAGTTACTTCAACTGTTGGACCGTTAGTCGATGAAAATGGAGAATACACCAAAGACGAAGTACAAATGAGTAATGCCCTCAATACCTTCTTTGCATCAGTTTTTACAACAGAAGACCTCAGTGATATCCCTACACCATCGCCGATTCAGATTGATAATTCAGATGTTCTAAGCAATATCACCGTTACAGAGAGAGAGTATTGAATTGTTTAGATAAACTCAAGGTAAATAAAACGCCAGGACCTGATACAATCTCGCCTAGAGTTCTAAAGGAAGCTAAGGATGAGCTCTCCAAACCACTGACATTACTATTCAATAAATCCTTGCAGTCTGGAACTATGCCTGATCAGTGGAAGCTAGCCAACGTAACACCGATATTCAAAAAAGGCAGCAAATCCCTACCCAGTAACTATCGTCCAATTAGCTTAACCTCAGTTGTATGTAAAATGCTAGAAACGGTCATACGAGACAGACTCGTAAATCACTTAGAGGAAAATAACATACTTAAAGATACTCAACACGGCTTTCGTAAAAAACGTTCCTGTTTAACAAACCTCTTAGACTTCTTCCACGATATCCTCAACCTCTACGATGAGAGTAAAGCTGTAGATATTATATACCTTGATTTTCAAAAGGCCTTTGACAAAGTTCCCCACAAACGTTTTACTGCTAAAACTAAAAGCGCATGGAATACAAGACGGTGTGTTGAAATGGATAGAAAATTGGCTCAGCAACAGAAAGCAAAGGGTAGTCATAAACGGTAAGGCATCTAAATGGACCAATGTAAGTAGCGGGGTACCCCAGGGATCGGTACTAGGACCAATTCTCTTTCTAATTTACATCAACGACATAGATGAGGGTCTCACCTGTACAATCTCAAAATTTGCTGACGATACAAAAATTGCAAATAGCGTACTCTCAAAAGAACAAGTTGACGATATGCAACACAATCTAGATAAATTGTCATGTTGGGCCCAAATTTGGCAAATGAGTTTCAATGCGGATAAATGTAAAGTACTACATGTCGGATACCTAAATGAGAAAGCAAACTATTCGATGAATGGCACTCAGCTTAAGAATGTAAACAGAGAAACCGATCTGGGAGTAACAATATCGAGTAACCTAAAACCGAGTCAACAATGTTCAGAAGTTGTTAAGAAGGCAAACAAAATAATTGGCTTTTTAGGCAGGTCATTTGAGCATAAATCCAAAGAAGTTATCCTAACCCTTTACAATTCCTTAGTCCGCCCTCTTCTGGAATACTGCGTTCAATGCTGGTGCCCTTATTACCAAAAAGACATAAACAAGCTAGAAACGAGTTCAACGTAGAGTTACCAAAATGATACCTAGCCTAAAGAACAAACCATACGAAGAGCGTCTTAGAGAATTAAATCTATTTCCTTTAACCCAGCGCAGATTAAGAGGTGACTTAATTCAAGTGTTCAAAATCATCAAAGGCATCGACAATATGAACTGTAGTAAGTACTTCACTATCGACCAATCTAATTACACGCGGGGAAACGGTTGCAAAATTATTGGTAAATCTTTTAACTCGCACGAATCTAAGAATTTCTTCTTCAATCGAGTTGTCAACTTGTGGAATGGGCTTCCCCGAAACGTTATAGACTGCATCACCGTTGATTCATTTAAACTCCGCCTAGACAAATATCTCTCATCAAACCCGCGACTGACTGCGTTTGTAAATGAATAACTTTATTTTATCCCCCTCTCAGTTACTAACCCATCTGTCCTCTACTAACTTCCTAATCCTACCACGGACATTAGTTCCAGGGCAGTAATTCCCTTACCCACTCTAAACCACTGTTTGGACACTTGATCCTCAGTGTTTTGGACAAGCAACCTAGAAGGGTCACTAGATCTGTTGTTGCTTGATTTCCTTTGTACTCCTTTGTACTTTGTACTCTCTCTCTCTCAATTTTGCAGTAGTAGTAATATATATATATATATATATATATATATATATATATATATATATATATATATATATATATATATATATATATAGAGAGAGAGAGAGAGAGAGAGGGGGGGGGGGGGGTAGATGAAGGCAGTAGACAGACAAATAGACAGAGGGAATGTTGCCTTTGACTTGTGGTCCGAGCCAATTTGACCTAACCTGGGTAATTGGCATGATACTGGAATTAAACCTCGGGACTCAGACAGCCAACGAGCAGGCAGGGAGCTACAAGGAGTTACTAGGATGGTTAGTATTTCAAAGGTATTGCAGTTCATGCTACTAGGTAGATACTCTATAGACATAAAACACAAATGGACGACACATTTGCGTTAAATAAGGCTATCGTCCTACTGATTTGATCCATTCATGAACTATTTAAAGTGTCAAAGGGAAATATGTAGAAGGCAGAACGGATACTTTATGATAAAAAGCTTACATATATACTAGCAATAAATATCTTTAGCTCTTTTTCATCCATGGTTTTCGGCTGCATTCATGAAGACACCAACAATTATGTTAGGTTATACACTGTCCAACACATACATTACATTGGACTCGCAGTGTATGAGTTTCACACTGAAACAATCTGAGAATTTTCAATCTCAGAGTCCTAATTAATGGAATGTTTGATAGTCCTTGTTTAAACTCTTCCAATATAATTATCTACATTACTAAAGACCAAAATTGCACAGCATATTCCAGACGTGGCAGAATTAGATCATCAAATAGCATAACACAAATATATACATTTTCTTCTTAAGAGAACATGGGCTGTTTTGCTGGTCACCCTTCTTCCTCATGCTTAGCCCCATTAGTTTTCAGATTGTATGAAGTTCGGCCCATTAGTTTGGCGATTTTAATACCTTTCGCCCCATTTCGTTGTCATTTTTAAGATCTTTCGTGCCATTTAGGTGTCGATATTTTCCTGGCAAGCGATAGCGGGCCTGTAATTTCAAGAGTAACCGTCCTTCGGCCTGGACATTTATCTACCGAAAAATTTACAAATTTATCTTGAAAGGGCGGTCTAGGTGTTTTTCTAGGCTTGATGGAGGCCTAGCGATGAAACTAAAAAATATATGAATACATGAATTAATAAACCAAAATACAGGCCACTAGCCCCTTAATATAGCCCAAACATTTCACGTTGTCTATCACGCACTATTTGTAAAACGTAGGTCAATGTAAGTAGTGAATATTCTGACTCGAGATGTGGTTGACCGACATGCATCACTTTACACTTCTTTTAGTTAACCCTTCCAGTACTATTACAAGTTTTCAGCTATGGAAGGCTCTCTAGAAATTGAACGGGTGTTGTCTACCTCCATACACTTTCTGACTCCTAAAATCCCTTTTAACTTACAATATAATATTTAATATCAGCCATACTAAAAAGAAGAATGTGTCACCATATACTGATAGAGTTAAGGGGGGTGACCTGTTTTGGTTCTGTCCTTTTCTATCTTTCGCTGGCTTGTATCCATTTGGCCCCATTCAGCCTACTGTTTTAAGACGTTTATCCCCATCCAGGTGTCAATTTTTTGCTGGTGAGCGCTAGCGAGCCAGCATATGTTTTAGTTTTGTTTGACAGCAGGCTAAATTTGTACATTTTTCGATAGAAAAATTTCTCCGGCGAAGCCGGATTTCTTCATATGGTGCTGGCTCACTATCGCTCGCCAGGACGAAATCGACACCTAGATGGGGATAAACGTCTTAAAATAGTTAGCTGAATGGGGCCGAATGGATACAAGCCAGAGAAAGAGAGAAAAGGACAGAAATAACAAAAAGCAGGTCACCCCCCTTAAGGGACATCTCCGAAGTATCAGAAATTTCACCCAATTTTACATCCAGTGCTGTCCAACCCATTCAAGATTACTATCTTTTGTTCCTCAATATAAAGCCATATACTGTACTGTATAAAGTCAATGCCATATACAAACTTACAAAGTCAACCAGATCAACGTCAACGGCGCGCGCGCGCACACACACACACACACACACACACACACACACACACACACACACACACACACACACACACACACACACACACACACACACACACACACACACACACACACCTCCCCGTGGCGTAACAGATAGCGCGTCTGGCTCACAACCAGAAGGTCCCGAGTTCGAGACCCGGGCGGGTAAGAGACATTTGGGCAAGTCTCCTAACGGTGTAGCCTCTGTTCACCTAGCAGTATAAATAGGAACCTGGAATAAGTGGACGAAGTTGTGACGTCCCATCTGGGGTTGGTGATCGGTTACAAGGTGAGATGGGTATCGTACTGGTCAACCTAAGCTACTGGTCAACCTAAGCCTTCGGGTGAGACTGGTACCGTAGTGAGAATGGTACCGTACAGATTAACCCTAAGCCTTCGTTGCCAGATGTCGCCAATTGGCTAAAATACAGACTACACACACATCCACAGCCATTCCAACGATACATAAACACTTACTATGCATTTCACACAATACATTCCCAGTTAAGGAGGCGCGATAATAATGAGCTTTTTTTTTTTTTTTTTTTTTTTTTTTTCTATATTCCAACTTACTTCCTCTCGGGCATAGGCTGAGAGCCTTAACATTCACCGCTTTACAATGAACAGTGAAGCCCGTGAGGTCTTGTTCCAGTCTAGGGAGTGAGACATGTGAAGCACGTAGAGCACAACGAGCACCTGCCATCTTGCCTTCACATGAGGCACGGTGCTCACTCATGGCCCGAAACGACCCCATCCCTGAAGCCATCTCGTTCCCGTGCTTCACTGTCTCACCCACTACACTCGGACTCTCACACTCACATAGCTCGCATTGCGTGGATTCCCCTTGACGAACAAGCAAGTGAAGTGATTACACACACACACACAGCCCGTAGCCTAGTAGGTAGAGCTCTCGTCTCACACACGAGGGGTCGGGGGTTCAATCCCCGGCCGGGCGGAGACAAATTGGGCTTGTCTCCTTTCATGTGTTAGCCTCAGTTCACCTAGCTGTAAATAGGTACCTGGAATAAGTGGACGACGTTGTGACGTCCCATCTGGGGTTGGCAAAAATGGTACAAGGCGAGATGGGTATCATATGGTTCACCTAAGCTGATGGCTACCTAAGCCTTCGGGCGAAACGGTACCGTCTATACTGAGAATGGTACCATACAGATCCACCCTAAGCCTTCGTTTCCGATGTCGCCAATTGGCTAAAATACAGAATACACACACATCCACAGCCATTCCAACAGTACATAAAACACTTAACATGCATTTCACGCAATACATTCCCAGTTAAGGAGGCGCGATAATAATGAGCTTAGCTCGCATTGCGTGGATTCCCCTTGACGAACAAGTAACTGAGTAACACATACACACACACATTACGAATATATATAATGCAATACAGTAGTGAGTCCATAAAAGAACCTTATGGAGCTTCAGAAATAACAGGAGTGTATGAGAGAGAGAGAGAGAGAGAGAGAGAGAGAGAGAGAGAGAGAGAGAGAGAGAGAGTGTGTGTGTGTGTGAGAAAGTGTGAAAGTGTGAGAGAGTGAGTGAAAGTGTGAGAGTGAGTGAGAGAAAGTGTGAGAGAAAGTGTGAGTGAGTGAGAGAAAGTGTGAGAGTGAGTGAGTGAGAGAAAGTGAGTGAGAGAAAGTGTGAATGAGTGAGAGAGTGAGTGTGTGGTACATGGGTACACATAAGTCAACGCAAGCACAAGTACACACACACACAAGTAATTGACATGATACAGGCATTACACAACAGGGGGCAGGAGAGGCCGATTACTCCTCGGCCAAACTGACGGACACAGATATTATATACCTTGGTACACACAAACAGACACTGGTGCACATTAATAAACCAATAAAACACAAAATAAACCAATAACATACCCAAAATAACCAAAACAAACAATATACCAACTCGGTAACTCCGCTCTGCTAGCTTATCAATTATACTTTTACAACGATCGTGTCACTTAACATAATCTACTTTAACTTGATAACCCTCACCAATACAATAAGCCAAGAATTATGGCCGGAAAATGATTAGATATCTAACTTCGAAAATTGCCTATAATAGTTGTGGTGTGAAACCCCCTAGACATCTCTTAAAGATGTACTGATATTCGACTATGAGGCCAGTATATACACAAGCCAGGATGATAAAGGACACACTAGATATACACATATATACACACACACAGATGGACAGACCCATGGCTGGAAAAAGTTACCAGTATATGTATGTATGTATGTATGTATGTATGTATGTATGTATGTATGTATGTGTGTGTGTATGTGTGTGTGTGTGTGTGTGTGTGTGTGTGTGTGTGGTAGGTTGTGGTGAGTGTGTGTGTGTGTGTGTGTGTGTGCGTTGTGTGTGTGTTTGTGTGTGTGGATTGTGTGTGTGTGTGTGTGTGTGTGTGTGTGTGTGTGTGTGTGTGTGTGTGTGTGTGTGTGTGTGTGTGTGTGTGTGTGTGTGTGTGTGTGTGTGTGTGTGTGTGTGTGTGTGTGTGTTGTGTGTGGTGGTGTGTGTGTGTGTGTGTGTGGTGTGTGTGTGTGTGTGTGTGTGTGTGTGTGTGTGTGTGGTGTGTGTGTGTTGTGTGTGTGTGTGTGTGTGTGTGTGTGTGTGTGTGTGTGTGTGTGTGTGTGTGTGTGTGTGTGTGTGGTGTGTGTGTGTGTGTGTGTGTGTGTGTTGTATGTATGTGTGTGTGTGTGTGTGTGTGTGTGTGTGTGTGTGTGTGTGTGTGTGTGTGTGTGTGTGTGTGTGTGTGTGTGTGTGTGTGGTGGTTGTGTGTGTGGTGTGTTTGTGTGTGTGTGTTGGGGTGTTTGTGTGTGTGTGTTGGGGTGTTTGTGTGTGTGTGTGTGTGTGTGTGTGTGTGTGTGTGTGTGTGTGTTGTGTTGTGTTGTGTGTGTTGTGGTGTGTGTGTGTGTGTGTGTGTGTGTGTTGTGTTGTGTGTGTGTGTGTGTGTGTGTGTGTGTGTGTGTGTGTGTGTGTGTGTGTGTGTGTGTGTGTGTGTGTGTGTGTGTGTTGTGTGTGTGTGTGTGTGTGTGTTGTGTGTGTGTGTGTGTGTGTGTGTGTGTGTGTGTGTGTGTGTGTGTGTGTGTGATGGTACCGTACAATACAAGCAGTAAAATAAATAATCTAAGAAAGAGCTAACGAATCGAGCACAGAAGCACACAGCCAAGCAACGAAAGTAATAAATGAAAGGAAAGGTGGATTTGCAGAAACACACACAGTTAAAACCAGAAAAGGGAGGCCGGGTTAAACAAACAGAAAACTTTGATATGCCAAGAAAAACCTACACAAAAAGTTCGGGAAAAGGACTACAAATAGGCCAGACAGGAAGAAAAAAGACCAGCTGGAATGAAACAACAGAAGAGGAGGAAGAGAGCGAAAAATGAGAACCAGAGCTGGAGAAATAAAGAATGAAAGAGAGAGAGAGTGAGAGTGAGAGTGAGAGAAAGTGAGAGTGAGAGAAAGAGTACAAAGGAGTACAAAGGAAATCAAGCAACAACATATTTAGTGACCCTTCTAGGTTGCTTGTCCTCCAAAACACTGAGGATCAAGTGTCCAAACAGTGGTTTAGAGTGGGTAAGGGAACATTGGAAAGGGAATTACTGCCCTGGAACTAATGTCCGTGGCAGGATTAGGAAGTTAGTAGAGGACAGATGGGTTAGTAACTGAGGGGGGAATAAAATAAAGTTATTCATTTACAAACGCAGTCAGTCGCGGGTTTGATGCGAGATATTTGTCTAGGCGGAGTTTAAATGAATCAACGGTGATGCAGTCTATAACGTTTCGGGGAAGCCCATTCCACAAGTTGACAACTCGATTGAAGAAGAAATTCTTAGATTCGTGTGAGTTAAAAGATTTACCAATAATTTTGCAACCGTTTCCCCGCGTGTAATTAGATTGGTCGATAGTGAAGTACTTACTACAGTTCATATTGTCGATGCCTTTGATGATTTTGAACACTTGAATTAAGTCACCTCTTAATCTGCGCTGGGTTAAAGGAAATAGATTTATTTCTCTAAGACGCTCTTCGTATGGTTTGTTCTTTAGGCTAGGTATCATTTTGGTAACTCTACGCTGAACTCGTTCTAGCTTGTTTATATCTTTTTGGTAATAAGGGCACCAGGATTGAACGCAGTATTCCAGAAGAGGGCGGACTAAGGAATTGTAAAGGGTTAGGATAACTTCTTTGGATTTATGCTCAAATGACCTGCCTATAAAGCCAATTATTTTGTTTGCCTTCTTAAACAACTTCTGAACATTGTTGACTCGGTTTTAGGTTACTCGATATTGTTACTCCCAGATCGGTTTCTCTGTTTACATTCTTAAGCTGAGTGCCATTCATCGAATAGTTTGCTTGCTTTCTCATTTAGGTATCCGATATGTAGTACTTTACATTTATCCGCATTGAAACTCATTTGCCAAATTTGGGCCCAACATGACAATTTATCTAGATTGTGTTGCATATCGTCAACTTGTTCTTTTGAGAGTACGCTATTTGCAATTTTTGTATCGTCAGCAAATTTTGAGATTGTACAGGTGAGACCCTCATCTATGTCGTTGATGTAAATTAGAAAGAGAATTGGTCCTAGTACCGATCCCTGGGGTACCCCGCTACTTACATTGGTCCATTTAGATGCCTTACCGTTCATGACTACTCTTTGCTTTCTGTCGCTGAGCCAATTTTCTATCCATTTCAACACACGTCTTGTATTCCATGCGCTTTTAGTTTTAGCAGTAAACGTTTGTGGGGAACTTTGTCAAAGGCCTTTTGAAAATCAAGGTATATAATATCTACAGCTTTACTCTCATCGTAGAGGTTGAGGATATCGTGGAAGAAGTCTAAGAGGTTTGTTAAACAGGAACGTTTTTTACGAAAGCCGTGTTGAGTATCTTTAAGTATGTTATTTTCCTCTAAGTGATTTACGAGTCTGTCTCGTATGACCGTTTCTAGCATTTTACATACAACTGAGGTTAAGCTAATTGGACGATAGTTACTGGGTAGGGATTTGCTGCCTTTTTTGAATATCGGTGTTACGTTGGCTAGCTTCCACTGATCAGGCATAGTTCCAGACTGCAAGGATTTATTGAATAGTAATGTCAGTGGTTTGGAGAGCTCATCCTTAGCGTCCTTTAGAACTCTAGGCGAGATTGTATCAGGTCCAGGCGTTTTATTTACCTTGAGTTTATCTAAACAATTCAATACTTCTCTCTCTGTAACGGTGATATTGCTTAGAACATCTGAATTATCAATCTGAATCGGTGATGGTGTAGGGATATCACTGAGGTCTTCTGTTGTAAAAACTGATGCAAAGAAGGTATTGAGGGCATTACTCATTTGTACTTCGTCTTTGGTGTATTCTCCGTTTTCATCGACTAACGGTCCAACAGTTGAAGTAACTACTTTTTTCTTTCTGATATAACTATAGAATTTTTTCGGGTTTGTTTTACTTTGATTCGCAATATGTAACTCTAGGGTCTTTTTACTTTGCTTAATTAACTTTTTGGCTTTGCGTCGTAGCTCTACAAATTTCACCCGTTCTTCGTCATTTTGTGAGGATTTTAATCTATCATTAGCAAATTTTTTAGCAAGCAGGCAGTTTGAAATATCTTTATTCCACCATTTGGGCTTATTATTATGGCCTGGACGCCATATTTTCGATGGTATACAGTCTTGCACTGCTTTTAGAAGAGTGAGAGTGAGTGAAAGCGAGCGAGACAATGGGAACAATGAAAGAACATAACTACTAGCATGAGAGAGTGAGTGAGTGTGTTTTTTTTTAGACTTGTTCGTCAAGCGGAATCCACGCAGTGCGAGCTAAGCTCATTATTATCGCGCCTCCTTAACTGAGAATGTATTACGTGAAACGCATGTAAAGTGTTTATGTATCGTTGGATTGGCTGTGGGTGTAGTCTGTATTTTAGCCAGGTTCCAAATTATACTGGTAGGTGAACAGAGGCCACACCGTTAGGAGACATGCCCAATTGTCTCTTCCCCGCGACCTTCTGGTTGTGAGCCAGACTCGCTATCAGTTACGCCACGTACATACGTACGTACGTACGTGTGTGTGTGTGTGTGTGTGTGTGTGTGTGTGTATGTGTGTGTGTGTTGGGTTGCGTGCGTTTGACACAGCATATTGGAACAATAAATCATCCATAAAGGAACAGTCAGTCCTAAACACACCCGCATTTTTCTTCAAAATAACATAGTGGCTCGAATATACCAAACCTTACTCTCTCACTCACTCTCACTGTCTGTGTGTGTGTGTATATATATATATATATATATATATATATATATATATATATATATATATATATATATATATATATATACCTACCTAAGGTTACCTAAGGTTGTGTTCGCCACTCTCCTAGCAGCACCGAGGAGCGCGTCGCCCCTCGTTGTGGGTTGTATATATCTGTGTGTGTGTGTGTGTGTGTGTGTGTGTGTGTGTGTGTGTGTGTGTGTGTGTGTGTGTGTGTGTGTGTGTGTGTGTGTGTGTGTGTGTTTAGGCCTCAGCCAGGATTCCAACCACAATAAGAATGACAATCCACGCTTTAGCACAAATCGGCCACGGCATGATAATACTTGCCAACCTTTTTCCTATATATGTGAAGGAGTTAAAGACGACTAGATAAGGGTATATAAATAGTTATAAACCATATATCTCACCTGATCCAGACACCGCCGAAGAACTCCCTTACCTGTAGACAGAAAACACACTATTAATAAAGACTAATATGAACCATTTCCTTCAGTCAAAAAACAGAAATAAAGACTGGATGAATGGCAAGTAAAAACAACAACAACAATAATAATAATAATAATAATTATAATAATAATAATTATAATAATAATAATAGTAGTAATTTCCTGTGATTGGCTGTATATTCTCAATATACAATTAAACTATCTTCGTTTGTATGGATAGTGGATACAAATAAACGGATTTATTAAGCTTAGGAAGGGTCTGTGGGAGTCATAAGGTTACGAAAAACCAGTATATCTCCTTTGGTATCTACTGTAGAGATCCTTACCAAGTACAACACAATCGTTGATAGCCAAACTAAATGTAAGAATATCATCATAGTAAAGGGGTAATCTGGCCAGTCAAGAACATCTGGCAATGGTTCATTATATATATATATATATATATATATATATATATATATATATATATATATATATATATATATATATATATATATATATATATAATATATATATATATCTATATATATATATATATATATATATATATATATATATATATATATATACAGGGTGTCCCAGGAGGAAAGGGCATAACTTTGGGAAATGATAAAACAAAATAATCTAAGCCTAAAATGTTCTATAAGAAATATTTCAAATCTCAACTAGTAAAGAGATATTGCATGTTGAAAATAGATTTTTTTTTAGTATTTACCCATAAGGGTGGCCTAGCTGTCCTAGTACCTACCACACCTCCATCTAACTGCAATTATTTTACCATGTTACTGTAAAGATATTATAATTATGTAAGTTGCAAAATGATTATAGATATATTAGCTCACTTTGGACCCGTTGCAAACTATCTGACATGGAAGAGTCCATTACAGTGATGCGGGGGAGGACACTACATAAAACCTTCAATATCTTTTTAACGTTTGATATTTGGACTTTTTGTTATAGAACATTTTAGGCTTAGAATACATTGTTTTATCATTTCCCAAAGTTATGCCCTTTCCTCCTAGGACACCCTGTATATATATATATATATATATATATATATATATATATATATATATATATATATATATATATATATATATACCGGTATATATACATGTATATATACACACAAGTATATATATATATATATATATATATATATATATATATATATATATATATATATATATATATATATTATATATATATATATATATATATTATATATATATATATATATAAACTGAATATATATATATATATATATATATATATATATATATATATTTATACACAGTATATATCTTATTTATTTCAAAGACTATCTTCGTCATTTGCAGACAAACTTCATACACTCAAAAATATGTTAATGGAAAAGAAAAAAAATACATAAATAAAATACATAGATAATTAAAAATACGTATTTGACTGTACCCGTCCTTCCCAATTCACACACAAAATTCGTCCAATGATAGCCAATATAAAAATTATAAATATAAACCCCCACTTCGTGCCATGTTACTGAAAGGAAATAAGTGGCATTGATTACATATATTGGCATTCTGTGCACTAGTCTCCCAGTGCCAGGGACATGCAATAATGCTGAAAATTGGCCCTTGCTGTCCAAACACCTTCTTTACGTCTTTCAGGAGACTGTGTTAATTGTTGGCCAAAGTTCAGGTTCACAGTTACACTAGCATAAACACACAAATCTTGTCTTGTGAAGACAAATACTAATATACACAAACACATATTATACAGTATACGTGTACACATATAAATACTAATATACACAAACACATATTATACAGTATACGTGTACACATACAAATACTAATATACACAAACACATATTATACAGTATACGTGTACACATACAAATACTAATATACACACACATATTATACAGTATACGTGTACACATACAAATACTAATATACACAAACACATATTATACAGTATACGTGTACACATACAAATACTAATATACACAAACACATATATAATGTGTGCACCCGATGTGTGCACCCGATGACTGGAAGACTGGCATAATAGTCCCCCTATATAAGGGCAAAGGGGAAAGAGGAGTGTGTGGTAACCACCGAGGAATATGTCTTCTAAGCGTAGTAGGGAAGGTATACAGTAGGGTAGTGATTGAGAGAGTGAGAGTGAGAACGGAGAAATGGATAGGCGACGAGCAGGGAGGTTTTAGGAAGGGAAGAGGATGTGTAGATCAGATTTTTACCCTGAATTGTGTTGTGGAGAAGTATCTGGAGAAGAAACAAAAGGTGTATGTTGCCTTTATGGACTTGGAGAAGGCCTATGACAGAGTGGATAGAGAAGGTTTGTGGAAAGTACTTAGAATATACGGAGTAGAGGGCAAGTTGCTGAAAGCAGTGAAGAGCATGTATGAGGGTGCAAAGGCGGCAGTACGTGTGGAGAGTGAGCAGAGCGAGTTCTTTGACCTGAATGTTGGTTTGAAACAGGGGTGTGATGTCCCCGTGGTTGTTTACTGTATATATGGATGGAGTTATGAAAGAAATACTATCAAGAGCAGTGGATGTTGGTGTATCGCTGAAAAGGGAGGGAATTGAGTGGAAGCTACCTATACTGCTGTTTGCGGATGATACAGTTCTGATGAGTGATAATGAATGGGAGTTGCAGGGTCTGGTAAATGAGTTTGGAACAGTGTGCGAAAAACGGAATTTGAAGGTAAATACGGGGAAGAGCAAGGTTATGGTCTTCGAAAGGGGTGAAGTCACAGAGTGTGAGGTGAAGCTGAACGGTCAGGCTATGGAGATTGTCAACTCTTTTAAGTATCTGGGCAGTGTGTTGAGTAAAGATGGGACTATGGATGAAGAGGTGCGGGAGAGGGTACAACAGGGGAAGAGGGTTGTAGGAACGCTAAAAGCAGTAACAAGAAATAGGGTGGTCAGTATGGAAGTGAAGAAGTCCTTGCATGACAGTGTGGTAATCCCGACACTGACTTACGGAAGCGAAGCATGGACGTTGGTTGAGAGACTCAGACCAAGAGTGAGAGCAGTGGAAATGAATTACTTAAGGAGGGCGTGCGGAGTTACATGGAGGGATAGACAGACTAATGAGGAAGTAAGAAGGAGGTGTGGTGTGGAGGTAGATGTGCTGGAAAGTGTGAAAAGGAACAACTTGAGATGGTTCGGCCATATGGAACGTATGGAAAGCGAGAGAATGACTAAGAGGGTGTACGAGAGCGAGGTGGAGGGACAGAGGGGGAGAGGTAGACCGAATATGAGGTGGAAGGATGGAGTGAGGAACTACATGAACGAAGGCGGTGCTGGTTGGGGGGAGGGGCGTCGACTGACTGGGGACAGAGGTGCATGGGGGCGGTTCGTTCGTGGCCACCCCTTCGGGGATCACGGCGTCAGGCAATAGATAGATAGACATATATAATATATACAGTATACGTGTACACATACAAATACTAATATACACAAACACATATTATACAGTATACGTGTACACATACAAATACTAATATACACAAACACATATTATACAGTATACGTGTACACATACAAATACTAATATACACAAACACATATATAATATATACAGTATACGTGTACACATACAAATACTAATATACACAAACACATATTATACAGTATACGTGTACACATACAAATACTAATATACACAAACACATATATAATATATACAGTATACGTGTACACATACACTAAAATAAACAAATACATAAATGTATAAATAAATACATTAAATAACGGTATATATATATATATATATATATATATATATATATATATATATATATATATATATATATATATATATATATATATATATATATATATAAAATGATGAAGAGGATCACCAGGGAGAACACAAACATCTTGAAGAAGTAAATAGTTTATTTTCTTACGTTTCGGAATTAATACATATTCCATCATCAGAGCCTAGAACAACAGAGATAAAGCATCGTATAGTTGTGTGAATACAAACTAATCACGAACCCGTCTCACTCTGCTATATGCAACCACTCCCACCAACACGACCACCCTTTTACTCAGTCAGACTTCGCAGTTCTTGGCGGTAGCAACGACACAGACCTTCCCATCATGGAGGCCCTTCACCAGTATATAGGCACAACCCATCCATCAGCGACACGGCATCTTACGACCTATTCTGCTTCCCACGTTAACTTCATGTAGGTACTGTACATATCCCCCCCCCCCCTTTTTTTGTTTAATATACTGTATATATAGTTTAGCTTTGTCACTTAGGTATTTCCCTTAGTTTAAGATCTACTTTCAACTTAACTTTTATACCATTAATATTATGTTTTCTTATTGTGCCCTCTTTTTCCTTTTCATTTCCTTGTCCTTTCACTTATTGACTTCGAATAAATAAATATTAAAATATTTCGTTGTATTCACACAACTATACGATGTTTTATCTCTGTTGTTCTAGGCTCTGATGATGGAATAAATATGTATTAATTCCGAAACGTAAGAAAATAAACTACTTACTTCTTCAAGATGTTTGTGTTCTCCCTGGTGATCCTCTTCATCATAAGACTACGCTTTCCACGTTCGAAGTCAATTACAGAAATTATCATATATATATATATATATATATATATATTGTAGGAGTAAAAATGGAAGCAATGTAAGCGACGCTAGCTTCCCAAAATTTAACCAATCAGCGTGCCGGATCCCATGTTGCAAACCCTGAGCTCTAATGCAGACGTAAGTGCACCTATACCTGGCGCTGATTGGTAGGATGCTTCGTTTTATGCAAACCTCCTCCATCTATTCGGTAGTGCGCATCTGCAGACTTATCTTCGCCCTGACCGTTTATTTCAAGATATTTCAATACCGGGCAACTTCCCCTTTACTAAGCTTCACACAACTGTTATTATGAGGAAAGTAGCGTATATACGGGCAACAACGTAAAAGGGGAAGGAGAGAAGGACAACTGGCGCCCCCAAAACACCTGGGGACCGCCAGGCAATCAGGGCGCAGTGTCAAGGTGATTGCCAGATACAAAAAGCTGAGCCGACTAGCTCAAAACATTAGGCTACCAGAGCTCTAGGAAAGGACCGTTTGATACTTCCCCGGATCCTATACTCCGAGACAGTGAAAGCTGAGCGAAATGACAACGTAAGCAGAAACCTCAAGCCTGGGGTTGCAGTACAACAAGCACTTACCATCAAACCCAGAGCCAGTAGTGTAGCACCACATCCCGACCTTGCCGCCAAGTATCCGGTGGCCTATGAATACCTGTCGGCGGTGCATCCTTTCTCTGCGGCATTGCACAAGAAGGAGGGTGGAAGTACTACAGAATACACCGAGAGACATCTGAATGGTACCACGTTTCCCTAACACCAAGCCGCAGAAATAGTAAGGCGTGTAGCACAACATGGTGGTGGTGGCAGCAAGCAATAGCATTTTTTGTTTTTTTTGTTTTTTTAAGGATTCTCTAGATCTGCAATCCATCATAACACAATTAGAGCCAGATTATCTTTATATTAAACCGATGTTAGATTAACCTCACCTTCTAAAAAGAGAAAATCAGACAATCATCAAGATATCAAAAGCCTATTGCATCATAAGCTTTTAAATTAAGCCTGGGCAACTCCGATGACTGTTAGGAGACAGCAAACTCGGAGGCTAAACCATCTAAATCTTAACCAACCTAACTAACAAGAAAGTTTAATCTTATAAGAATGTATGCTTGCTGCGCAAACGTTAAATGCCAGAGTCCAACATTCACTGAACGCTTCAGGTTACAAAATGCATGTTATTGCAGTAGAGCATCCAACCCGAGATTGTTACCGACATGAATATGTAGTCAAAGTTTTGAGGTATATAGGTTGTTTAGAGTTTAAGCGGAGTACTGCAATGCGAAGGCAGCATGATGATAAACAAGGTTTACAAAAGAGATAACAGAGGAAAATACAAGGTTATAAAAAAACCGAGTCAAAAGGAGAAGGGAAAAGAAATATAACATTAAGAGACAACATCAGATCATTCCTTCCCAAACAAAATGCCAAACAGACTCGGGAAGTGCGTTAAGGAGAGGCGAGGAATACAATCAAATAAAAGAAGTGAAAGTAAAAAAAAAAAAAAACGAAAAATTATATATATATATATATATATATATATATATATATATATATATATATATATATATATATATATATATATATATATATATAGGAGTGAAGTTGTCAACAGAGGGAAATGCACCAACAATAGTGGGAAAGTTACCCCAAGAGGTAGGGGAGAGTTACCAAGATGAGTGGGAAGATTGCCTAAAGTATGAGAGACATTAATAGGATGATAAAAGTGGCATGAGGCGTGTGAAAAATAACACAAAACAAGGAAATATACTATGGGACATTAAAAACTGCCAACAAATGTTATTCCAGGAGAAAAGGAAACTATGCAGTATGCAAGCATGACAAACTTGAGGGCACTCGTTAGAGCGCATACCTCCGCCTACGCTGGCTGGTTCTTTAACATCAAACCTTTCAGTACCAGTGCCGTCCTTTTCATAATATTCTGGATACTATTAGACGATTTTACTCCAGTTTAGAAACGGTTTCCAGCAATTGACAGGCTTCAAACTATCTCACTTAATCCTTTTTACCACGACAGATCCTTCTGAATCTGCACAAAATCGTCTAAACATTGCTACAATAAAATTGAAAAGACTTCGCCAGTACAGAAGGGATTAATACCATAGGCCTAAATATTCGTCTGGATCTGGGTTCCAGGATATGATAGGGATCGCATCCTAAATTTAATAAATTGTCCTTGCGCATATCCTATCTACTCACCAAATTTTGTGAAAATCGGTTCATAGCACATATCCTTTTTGCTCAACGAATTTCGTGAACATCTCCGGATCACCTCCTAAATTAAATAACTTCTTCCCTGGGACATATCCAGCCGTCCGGCTGGCTCAGTTGATAGCGTGCCTGATTCCCATCTTGAAGGTCTCGCGTTCAATCCCCGCTCAGATTGAAAAGTTTTTCTGGGATACAGCCGGCGGTTACCATCTCCCCATGAGCAAGGGGGATGGGTAATGGTCTCTGGTAGACTAAAGAAAGCCAGGCGCTTGTGAATCCTCGAAGGAGGAGATACGGGCGCTATATAAGTAATCAGAAGATTATTATTATTATTATTATTATAATCGGTTCATAACTTTGTGAGATATTTTGTTCCAAACACAGACAAACGGAGGAAAAAACATAACCTCCGTCCAACTTCGTTGCCGGAGGTAACACCATAGGATGAATGAAATACCCAGAAGACAGGAAAGCAAGAGAACATGGGGAATAATCACAGGACATGGAAACATTATGGGGGCCCACCTCACTTTTTTTTCTCTTTCTCTCAATCTCTCTTTGGCTTGTATCCATTCGGCCACATTCAGCCTACTGTTTTAAGACGTTTACCCCCATCCAGGTGTCAATATTTTCCTGGCGAGCGGTAGCGAGCCATCATATATATATTTTTGTTTTGACAGCAAGCTAAATTTTTAAATTTTTCGATAGAAAAATGTCTCCGGCGAAGACGGATTTCTCCATACAATGCTGGCTCGCTATCGCTCGTCAGGAAGAAATTGACACCTGGATGGGGATAAACGTCTTAAAACAGTTGGCTGAATGGGGCCGAATGGATACAAGCCAGATAAAAATAGAAAAGGAGAGAAAGAGGAAAAAAGCAGGTGACTCCCCTTAAGCCAGTAAAGGAAAGGTCTGGGTGTGGGAAAATCAATAGACATGGTAACGTAGCATGAGGAAATTGAAGAACAGAAAGTGTGAGAACATAATATATATTGTGGGGCCGAATACAGTGTACAATTATCCGGAAACCAATAAATATTTATGAATTGTAGGATGAGAAAGAAAGCAAAATAAATTATGACAGAGTAAAGGAAAACGAGTAGAGAGAAGGGGGGAGGTAGGGGAATTGAGGAGAGGAGAAAAGGGAAAACTGAAGGGAGAGAAGCATGTTAAAAACTAGAGGGGCACTCGGTAGAACGCATACCTCCGCCTAAACAGGCTGGTTCTTTACAATAAATATCATAGGCCTAAATTTTCTTCTG
>CM064525.1:26768010-26778010 GCA_032716605.1 Paralithodes platypus
TTGTGTTGGCTAAATGAAAGAAATGTGAGATTCCAAAAAGTAATCTAAGGAATAGTGAAAGTTATTAAATGTACATTCATGTTCCAGCAGTATTGTATGGCAATATACAGTACATGCATATTGCATGTTTGATTCGGTCTATAGTATTTGTGAGTCATAAACGCTTAGGACACATAATTTTAAGTTATACTTTAGGACAATTAATTGTATTCAAAGGCATCGATACCGACAGAATGAGTATATACCGTGATAAGGATGAATCATTATTGAATAGACAATATTTTGCTCTGGCAAGCTTTATCAAGTCACTTGATGTAGCGCGCCAAAGTGAAACATAGCTCATTACAATAAATGTCGATCTTCATCTCAATGTATTCTTCTCACCACTTTAAGTTATAGAACCATTATTTCTTACAAGTGACGTGTAGTGAAAAGATTTTGCACACACATTTTATTCTAATATGTTGAAAATATAACTTTGTGGATCGGTTTTTAGGTCCGGTCACATTTGAAAATACTGTGAAAACGGAATGGCAAAACTTATCAATCAACAAGTGGCGTGTTTAACCCCTGCACCCTGGGGAGCTTCCCCAGGCGTTCTTGTGAGGTGCCTCAGACAATGTCCTCAGATGTTTTGCTATTTCCCGCTGAAAACACAGGTCTGAGGAGACATATACCTTTTGATACCTTTTGATGTGTTCGCTACTCTTCTAGCGGCACCAAGGAGCGCGACGCCCCTCGTTATGGGTGGTGATTTGGTGCAGTAGACTGTTTGAAGCGACAGCTCGCTCCCTTGCGAGGATGGGCTCGTCTGGCACTTTTTGCAGTTCGACACCAGACACAGTACGGTGTCGTCTTTTGCTGATGACACAAAATTAAGCAAGATAGTAAACACACAAGAGGACACGGGCCAACTGCAGGAAGACATGAATGTAGTGTTCCAGTGGACCAGGGAAAACAACATGCAATTCAATGAGGAAAAATTCCAATTAATACGGTACGGAGATAATAATGGTGTTAAAGAAATTACAAATTACTTAACAGAATCTAACCACATAATAGAACGGAAAGACAGTGTGAAAGACCTTGGGGTATTAATGTCTGAAAATATGGGTTTCAAAGTACATAACCAGGTCAAAGTGGCGGCTGCGAAACGTCTAACGGGTTGGATTCTGCGTACTTTTAAAACACGCGGTGAATTGACTATGATAACGCTCTTCAAATCTCTAGTGCTACTGCGGCTTGAATACTGTTGCGTATTAACATCCCCATACAAAGCAGGTGAAATAAATGACGTAGAGAGTGTACAAAGAAATTTCACTTCGCATATAAGTTCGATAAAACATCTACACTATTGGGAGCGTTTAAGAGCACTGAATCTGTACTCACTGGAACGTTGAAGAGAACGTTACCTAATAATATACACATGGAAAATCGCAGAGGGTTTAGTACCAAACCTACATACTCCGATAGTCATGAAATTCAGTGATAGGAGAGGCTGGGAATGCGAAATCCCCCGGATGAATAACAGGGGTGCTATGGGCTCTCTGCGAGAGGGCTGGTTATCACACAGAGGCCCACGTCTCTTCAACAAACTCCCACGGCGAGTAAGAGACATGAGGGACATCTTGTTAGACAACTTCAAGAGAGCCCTAGATGTCGAACTGCAAAAAGTGCCAGACGAGCCCATCCTCGCAAGGGAGCGAGCTGTTGCTTCAAACAGTCTACTGCACCAAATTACCACCCATAACGAGGGGCGTCGCGCTCCTTGGTGCCGCTAGAGGAGCGGCGAACACATCCAAAGGTATCCAAAGGTAAGGTAAAGGGCTCTCTTGAAGTTGTCTAACGAGATGTCCCTCATGTCTCTTACTCGCCGTGGGAGTTTGTTGAAGAGACGTGGGCCTCTGTGTGATAACCAGCCCTCTCGCAGAGAGCCCATAGCACCCCTGTTATTCATCCGGGGGATTTCGCATTCCCAGCCTCTCCTATCACTGAATTTCATGACTATCGGAGTATGTAGGTTTGGTACTAAACCCTCTGCGATTTTCCATGTGTATATTATTAGGTAACGTTCTCTTCTACGTTCCAGTGAGTACAGATTCAGTGCTCTTACCTAGCGGATGTACACAGTATTAGCTAACACTCACCCCGTATACACTCAGTCTCGATTGACCCACCAGCGTGCACGCATGGCTATTTCACTTCACGCACTTTGATCTCATCCGATCTCTCGCCCTGCATAGGGGAGCCAAACCACCGCCACGGCCCGCTTGTGTTACTAACATAATACCTGTAAACATACAGTATGTAATAACAAAATATAAACAAGTGAAATTTCGCTGGTCTTGGCCCAGGAAGACCCATGCCAAAACTATCCATTTCCTCTTGTCACTGGCAAGACCAGAGACCAGCTGGGGCTGAGACCTTGGTTATTCGCACAGTACGAAACAGGTACTTTCTCACACATTTTTATTTTTTATTAACCCTTTCTGTACAGAGCTAGAACGACGTGCTTTCTCACGTTTTTTTGTTCTTCATTAACCATTTCTGTACAGAGCTAGAACGAGTTGATAAAGGCGTAAAATCGTGAAAATGCCCGGATGAGAGCGCACAAACACATTCTTGAGGCCGAGGTTTAAGGGTTAAAAAAGGTGCTGATAACTGGTGCGAGCATAATAGATACACACATTTTTAAGTTTCATTTGAAAATTTCAGGGACAGCAAAGGTTATCAGCTACTGAAAAGTCTACTCCTTTTAGAATCATGCAGGTTTATGTAGTGTGTGTGTGTGTTACTCAGTTACTCAGTTACTTGTTCGTCAAGGGGAATCCACGCAATGCGAGCTAAGCTCATTATTATCGCGCCTCCTTAACTGGGAATGTATTGCGTGAAATGGATGTTAAGTGTTTTATGTATTGTTGGAATGGCTGTGGATGTGTGTGGATGTGTGTGTAGTCTGTATTTTAGCCAATTGGCGACATCGGAAACGAAGGCTTAGGGTGGATCTGTATGGTACCATTCACACTATAGACGGTACCGTCTCGCCCGAAGGCTTAGGTAGCTAGGTGAACCATATGATACCCATCTCGCATTGTACCATTTTTGCCAACCCCAGATGGGACGTCACAACGTCGTCCACTTATTCCAGGTACCTATTTACAGTTAGGTGAACTGAGGCTAACACATGAAAGGAGACAAGCCCAATTTGTCTCCGCCCGGCCGGGGATTGAACCCCCGGCCCCTCGTGTGTGAGACGAGAGCTCTACCACTAGGCTACGGGTGTGTGTGTGTGTGTGTGTGTGTGTGTGTGTGTGTGTGTGTGTGTGTGTGTGTGTGTGTGTGTGTGTGTGTGTGTGTGTGTGTGTGCGTGCGTGTGTGTTTGCATTCAGATGGTCACCAAAATAATATTAAAGAGGTAAAACTCCCAAGCATCATCTAAGTTTCCCCTCCACCACCGCCACCTCTGCCCACACAGCCACATTACCGATCAAACACACACATTTTCTTCCTTCTCTCCAACCTCTTCTTCTTCTTTCCTCTCCTCCTACTCATCTTCCCTCCTTCTCTCCCCTCTAATTCCCCTTCTTTCTCCTTCTCTTCTTGATCGCCCCCATCATTATCCTCCCTCCTTCTCTCACTCTCCTCCCTCCCACTATCCCCTCTCTTGACCTTCCTTCTCCTCTTCCCCCTCTCCTACACCTATCTCACCCCCTTCTCCTCCTATTCACCCGTTCCTCCGTCTCTTTACCTTCCCATCTTCTCTCTCGGCCCTATCCCTTTAACAACACACAGGTTCAAAACAGGTTCAGCCCCTTTAAAACTCCGAGCCAACCCACCACCCCGTTGACCTCCTTTGACCTGCCCTACGCCCTCCTGACCTTTTAAAACCCCGCCCACCTTTTTTCTTTTCCACCAGCAGTATATACACTTTTATATACCTTTCTAATTCTGACCTTTCTACATGTTCTCAAGTAAATTTTCTCTTTGACATTGTTTTACTTTTCACCTACTCTAGAGCTCAACATTTCTTGTCTGGTTTATACACCTGTCTACAATGTCGGAGCATTCTACTAATTATAAAGTCCATTCTTTCTGTTCCATTGTTTAATTCGTCACCTGAAGTCTTAATTCTAGTATCTAACATTATTTTTTATTATATATAGAAGCTATTATTTTTCATACTTATTGACTTACTACCTAGAGTCCTAGAGTATTATACACTCGTCTAATATTGATCTCTCCACCTGTTCTCCAAGTTCATTTTGTTTCTATTCCTTGTCTTTTCACCTATTCTAAAGCCAACCATCTTCAAACCTTTCTAATTCTGACATACGTAACATTCTTAAGCCTATTCTGCCATATACAGTGTATTGCTCATTTTGCCAATTGTTGTAGGGTCTCGCCGATTTTATATATGTCTACCTTCCATCTGCTTTTGTATACTCTACCATTCGCTTTACCTTTAGATACCTTTAGATGTTACTGTACAGTTACTCTACGTTCAACAGGTCAACCTTTTCAAAACTTGCTACCTTACACTTTTCTTAATCTACCTATCTATTTTAGCGCCCTTTCTCTCTTTCTATTACTCATCTTTTTATCTAGTCTAAAGTCTAAGGTCTCTATTATAATTTATAACAGTCTATTCTAAAGCTCACCTTTCAAATTCACCCATACAATTTAGCCAAAAGTGCCATACTCGCGACTCAATTATCTATATTGCAACACATACACGTTCTTAAATACCTATGATAATCACCCACTAATAAAGTGTCTAAATAAAGTTCGATTGTAAACTTCGCCTCGTTAAAACAAACCGAATCACATTATGCTACAGTATAAACAAACCGAATCACATTATGCTACAGTATAAACAAACCGAATCACATTATGCTACAGTATAAACAAACCGAATCATCATTATGCTACAGTATAAACAAACCGAATCATCATTATGCTACAGTATACACTTTTCCAATTGCCACTACGATCTTTTCCCCCTTTACTTCTTCAAAGGCCTACTAAATAAATTATACTCTCTTCCAAATAGGTACAAGCAGGCCAAACAATCGTGAGCCCTAACTTCTGTAACTTAAAAAGGCATAGAATGAATGGGCTGTAAATTTCCAAACCAATTCCCAGACTGACCCTTCCCACCCAAATGGTAGAATTAATAGCTCGATTACTCAAGTCGTATGTGAGTTATAGAAGTTAATGTTCAAGAGTTTTGGCCTACATATTTGGAACAGGGCTTTTGTTCATGTTATTTATTACACTCTTTGAAGAAGCGTATCTTTTTTGCAAATATTTTGTTATCGATATTCATATATTAAAATTTTAGACGTCTACCATACACCCCCCCCCCCCCCTCAAAAAAAAAAACACACACACACACACACATTAAACAAGCTACCTCCTTCTTACAACAGTTACTGTAATTAGGGACTTAAAGTTTATAATATCACTGTCTCATAATTTATACTCTTCTGTTCTAAAAGCATCCATTTTCAGACAAACACCGTAAAACACACAACATGCTTTTACTCAAACGAATCAAATTGTATTTATCAGTCCTAAGGTATGTTTTCTCAAATATTATTATATAGGCTAGGAAAAAAATTACCCCCGCCATTTTCAACACTGTTTTTTTAGCCAAAAGATAAATGCAATATTTGAGAATAACACGTCACTCGCCTTCACCCTTCCCCTCTTCCATTCTCACCATTTTTCCTAATAAAATCAATGCAGCATTTCTACCATAACATGCCAAACGTAGTGAAGCGTTACGTGTTCTTGGTGCTGGCTGCCTTTTACCTTTTGATAACTTTAATCTGGCCCACCTCGTTTTTTGTCTTTATAATTATCTCTCTCTCGCTGGGTTGTATCCATTAGGCCCAATTCAGCCTACGGTTTTAAGACGTTTATCCCCACCCAGGTGTCGATTTTTTACTGACGAGCGGTAGCAAACCAGCATATTTAAAAAAAAAACATTGACAGCAGGCTAAATTTATACATTTTTCGAGAGAGAAATGTCTCCGGCAAAGCCGGATTTTTCCATACAATGCTGGCTCGCTATCGCTCGCCAGGAAGAAATCAACACCTGGATGGGGGTAAACGTCTTAAAACAGTAGGCTGAATGGGGCCGAATGGATACAATCCAGAGAAAGAGAGAAAAGGAGAGAAAATAAGCAGGTCACCCCCCCCCCTTAATATGTTCCCACTCTTCTTTCTCCCAATGCCCCCCCCCCCCCCCCTCTCGTCCCTCTCTCTTTCTCTCTGTGTTCATGGATTCAACCCTTTCAGTTCGGGTGATGTCTGCTTAACTTTATTCGAGCTATGTTTAGAAGATTTATTTAATTTGAGTAAGGTCCCGTGGGAGTAAAAAAAATAAAAAAATAAAATAAAAAAATATTCATGTTGTTTGTTCTAGAGATCATTCCTAAAGTGAATAAAATAATTTAATAGCCATAATAATAACATTCAAATTGTCACCGTACTGTAGGAGTTAAATAATGATGGCATGACTAAATGACTGACAGACTGAACAAAGTGTTGACTGGATAATTGACTGACATACTAACTGACAGACTGAATAACTAACTTAACAAACTGACTGACTCAATAAATGACTGACTTAACTGACTGAATAACTGACTGACTCAATAAATGACTACTTAACTGACTGAATAACTGACTGACTGACTGATTGAATGACTAACTGACTGACTGACACACAAACCACTTTGTTCCTCCTCGCTAGGGCTTTATAGCTAACCTAGAATCATAACTATCAATCATTCGTTTTATACCTTACATGTTGTTATAGGTAACCTAGAATTATACCTACGGCATCAATAGTTCGTTTTTATACCTTACCTTCTCTAAAAGCTACCTAGAATCATACAAATCAATAACTATAGTCGGTTTATTTCCAGCTGATGCCAATTAATTCTTTAGCAGCTGATTTTTCGATACCAAATGGAAATAATATGAAACTGCTACGCATATCATATTGCCAAGTTTTCATAATTAACAACATAATTCGCTACAAAATCTTGGTAATGGCTAAGTAATTGAGATGAAGATACGGCAATTTACCATCAGCTGGAAAAAATACACTATAGTACTTCTAACGTAATTGCACTAATAGGTTAATTAGGAGAGCCCATATACTCCCTTCCTTGTGATATACCACTGAGAGGGAAGAGGGGTGTAGGGGGGGGGGGGGGGGGGGAGGGGGGGGAGTGAGCCCTCTCCTAATATTAAAGACGGAATGTATACATATCTCTTAAATGTTGACCTATTTTTTCTAATATGTACTATATATACCGGGTATATTATATATATATATATATATATATATATATATATATATATATATATATATATATATATATATATATATATATATATATATATATATATATATATATATTATATATATATATATATAAATACACACACACACGTACGTCTCGAAGAAGAAAATACTCTAAGTAAATACAAATTCCCTTGATTGAGCTACCCGGTACTAAGTTCGCCAGGGAAGTTGAAGTTTGTTTTCTTACTTCTTTGTTTACTTGCCAGTCACCCAACAGAAGAAAAACAGACTAGCTATATTTAAAAACTACGCCAAGCGCTATATCTAGCTTCACTAACTTAGATTTAACGAAACTCGATAAAGCCCTCAGAAAAAAATAGACTAACTTCTAATTAATGCCTGACAAATTTCGTGATTGCAAGACCAAAGCTTAAGCCAAGCTGGAAAAGACTAGTCAAATACTGTTTTACACTGTAAACAAATGTGCGTTCAAATATAATGAAATATCTTACGTGAATTAGTAACAGTTGGTGTATCTGTTCAACTTAATTACACGTAAACAATTAAAAGTCATTATGTATTTGTATTACATTATAGCACAAATTTTACAATATACAGTATATAACGCAAGACTGACTGATGTTAGTTCGCCAGAGGCATTATTGAAGTTGCTAGGCTGATACATTAATAACATATGTGCCCTCCAGAGGTTCAAGTAAGAGTAAAGGAGTCAGACTTATCGTAATTGGAACTTTCCTAAACACACACACACATACATACACACATCTACCCAAGGGAAGGGAAAAACACAAGGAAAATCACTGGATGTATTCCAGAACCGATTTCGTAGGACTACGGGATTTTTTCAAATCACAAAATTGGGATCAGGTGTTATCTGAAAGTGAGGTAGACAAAAAACTCAAGGCATTCATGGAGATCTATGATACTGGTATAAAAACTTTTGTCCCTAAGTACATTAATAAAAGGAAAAAAAGTAATCGCAAAGTATGGTTTAACCGCGAATGTAGGCAAGCACAGGAAGCAAAAAACAAAGCCTGGAAAAAGATGAGAAACTGGGATTCGGAAGATAACAGGCAAAAGTATAAAGAGGAGAGAAACAAATACACAGAAATGAGGAGGAGGTCAGAGGCAAACCATGAGAAAGGGATAGTGGAGAACTATGAAAAGAATCCAAAAATGTTTTTCAAGTTTGTAAACGGCAAAAGGAAGATAAAAGCCACGATCGTTAAGATTAAAAGTGGAAACAGAATCATAGAAGAGGATACGGAGATTGCGGAAGAACTAAATAGAAATTTTGCATCAGTATTTACAAAAGAAGGAGAATTCATTGCACCAGAAACCAATGAGATAGGTACAGAGGAAATGCCGGAAGTAACATTTAACAGACCAGAGCTCATAGACAAAATGAGTAAGGTGGATCCAAACAAAGCCGCTGGACCGGACGGAGTATCAGGCTGGATTATTAAAGAAAATGCTATGGAACTGAGTATACCGTTATATGACATAATGACCAAATCATTGGACACAGGGATAGTACCTACAGAATGGAAAAGAGCCAACATTATTCCTATATTTAAGGGAGGAAGCAGAGATAAACCACTGAACTATAGACCTGTATCACTATTGAGCATCCTCATGAAGATTCTGGAAGGATTAATAAGGGACAAATGGGTGAAATACCTGGAATCCAAAAGATTAATTACTGACCGACAATTTGGATTCAGAGGTGGCAGATCATGTATAAGCAACTTGTTGATTTTTTACTCTAGAGTAATAGACACAGTGGACAAGAGGGAAGGATGGTAGACTGTGCCTACCTAGACTTTAAAAAGGCATTTGACAAAGTTCCACACAAGAGATTGCTGTGGAAATTAAACATGAGGGAAAAGTAGGAGACAAACTGCTGAAATGGATGGAGAGCTACCTTAGCGGAAGACAGATGAGAACAACAGTAAGGGGGAAATCGTCAAACTGGACTCAAATTACGAGTGGGGTACCACAAGGATCTGTTCTAGCCCCAATCATGTTTCTAATATTTGTAAATGACTTGCCTGAGGGACTAACAAGCTACATGAGTATGTTTGCGGACGATGCTAAGCTGCTTAAAACGATCAGAACCCAGGAGGATTGCCTTGAGCTCCAAGCAGATTTGCAAAAGATCCATGAATGGAGCATCAAATGGAATATGGAGTTCAATGCAGGGAAATGTAAGACTCTAGAAATGGGTAAAAGCAAGTACAGACCTAGAAAAGATTATAAACTAGGAAACGAAGTGATTCCCAAAGCAGAAAAAGAAAAAGACTTGGGGATAGAATTTAGGGATAACATGTCTCCAGAAAGCCACGTAAATAAGATAGTGAGAGAATCACTGGCATTATTGGCAAATATTAGGATGTCTTTCAATTATCTTAATGAAAACACCATGAAACAAATAATAACGGCAATAATAAGACCCAGGATGGAATATGCATCTGTAGTGTGGTCCCCTCACTTGAAGAAACATATCCACAAAATTGAGAGGGTACAGAGAGCAGCTACGAGGATGATCCCAGGTTTGGAAAATTTGGAGTACCAAGAGAGGCTCGAGAGATTGAATCTACCTACACTGGAACAGAGAAGGAAACGAGGACAGCAAATTCAGATATATAAATGTGTTAG
>CM064525.1:26780510-26853010 GCA_032716605.1 Paralithodes platypus
TTTATACTAGGGTAGTAATGAAGATGAAGACGTAGCAATTTACCGTCACATGGGGAAAAAAGAAGAAGATAAAAGTGTATCATGTGGACTGGCTAGGAATACTGCAACACTATACAATTACCATCGACAATAGTGACATATTTCTAGGAATACAGCCCTATATGAAACTAACTGCTCTAAAGTGCCTAGAATAACCCAGGAATCAAGATGGCGGCAAGTGACCTGGTGGCTGCTAGGACCCTGATATTCTAGGTACTCAAGAGTCGGGGAAGGTAAAGGAGGTTACTGTCCTTTGATCCCTGTTTGCCTAGTTGTGGCGGCTATCTCTGTCGGCAGGGGGTAAAGCTGCTTATTTGTATTCATGACTATTTGTTTACCTTGTTTGCCCTGCAGGTAGAGGTAAAGGAGTCGTCTTCTGGATTAACCTTGTTACCGTGCGTGCTGCCCGGGGACGTGGGTAGGGAAAGGGTATGGTAATCAATCTTGTATGTCAATTAAGGGGAAGGGTTTTAAGTTGTCTGGAGCCCTACTTCCTTACGTCTAGCCCCATTAGTTTTGATATTATAAGACTTTTCGCCCCATTTCTTTGTCATGAAGACCCTTCGTGCCATTTATTTGTCGATTATTTCCTGGCGAGCGATAGCGAGGCCGAGATGTACACATTTATCTTGAAGGGAGATATTGGGGATGTTATTTTTTAAGCTTGATGGGAGGTCTAAGGAGGAAACTATAAAATATATATATATAAATAAATAAATACATCGACCAATAAATAAACCCTCCCCACTTAATAAGGCCATTTCCCCTCTATTCATGCACAGAATAACAGTTACTCATTTGGTGATTTTTTTTTTTTTTTTGTATTAATGAATATAGCCTAGGCCTATTATACATATCCGATTAACTTTTGTAACTATACCTTTCAGTTTGTTTGGCTGCTCGTCTGCCTGTCTGTCTGCTCACAAAATTGATATAAAACTTGTTATTGGAAATTATCGAATCTTGCTCGGGACCTTCATTTGGTCCTTGAGCATATTCGATTAACATTGGCTTACCATTAGAGAACCCCCACGCTCCAGTTAACCCTATTTGCTCCGAGGGGGAGATTTTTGGAGTTCCCCTGTTTCGCTCCATTACGTTTGGCAATAATATGACGCTTCACCCTACTCAGCTGTCAATATGTTTCTGGGCGAGCGATAGCGAACCTGTAACTTAGAAAACAATTGGCCTTCAGCTGGGAAAGCAAACAAAATCAGAAATATTAATTAATGCAGATTGACACTAGGGTTTGTTCCAGCAATTTTAGATCCCCAGCTTTATCCCGGCAACATTTTGAGACGGTATTGTACTGGTAAGGGTATCTAGACCTACGGTTAATCATTATAGGAGACACCCTGTACCCCCCCCCCCCCCCCTCCCCACAACACACACATGAACCTAATGACAAAATAATGGACCTGAGAGCAAACACTACCACCAGTCAACAGATGCACTAACTAACCAACCAACGAGTATACGATCACAACTGGGAGGAGCTACAAAAGAATCATTCCCTAACTCTTCCAAAATGCAACGAAAACCCACACCCCAACACCAAAACCCCCACCACACCACACCAAACACTCCCTACCATCCCCAAACTCACTCACCCACACCCCAACACCAAACCCCCACCTCTAGGTCACCACGCCAAGCACTCCCTCGCATCCCTACACCCAGATTCCCACACCAAGCACTCCCTCGCATCCCCCCCCCCCCCCCCCCCCAACAAACCCCACCACACCAATACAATTACCACCAGAGCGGCACGGGATCAGGATGGGGCTGGGAGGGATCATGAAGTTCAAAGTTATGCTAAAAAGTGTTTGTACCCAAGGAGAGCAAGTGCATGTGGGTGTGTGTGTGTGTGTGTATGTGTGTGTGTGTGTATGTATGTATGTATGTATGTATGTATGTATGTGTGTGTGTGTGTGTGTGTGTGTGTGTGTGTGTGTGTGTGTGTGTGTGTGTGTGTGTGTGTGTGTGTGTGTGTGTGTGTGTGTTTTTACTACTTTTGGTTACCGGTATCCTTCATTCTCAGTAATACATTGGGTGCGCATTCCTAGTATAAATTCAAAATGCCTGGAATATGTTTCTTAGCATATTTTCTCTTTATTCTGACTAATCCAGAATTATAACACCCATCATATTTTCGTCACAATTACGACACAGATATTTGGATCGGACCAATCTTAGAGTCGGCTGGGGTGTCCAACACACTGATAAAACCATTCACCAATAAAGGCCAACACTCGATTTACGCATTCAAACAAGTGCCTAACTATAAACTACTTGAAATAAAACGAAACAGTGTAAACTAATCTAATATATTTATGTAAATATATAAATGTAGCAGCTCCCCTTGATCAAATTTCGCGAAAACTGGCACTCCACTTAAATTTTAGAGTGGCAAAAAAAAAAGTGCAATCGAGGCAGTGGGTGAAAAGGAGGGGGGGGGGGGGGTAGGATAAGATTATAATACCACCTCCACAGTCTCCACTTAATTTAATCGGGGTCTGGGGATACAACAAAGTAGGAAGGCGTGTAGGTCTTGCTAGCAGTGAAATGGATGGAGGGAATAGGGAGGTGGAGGAGTTGAGTGGAGAGGTGGACGAGTTGATGGCATAAGACAGGCGGAAATAATGGGGAGGTGGACGAACAGATAGTATTATATAGGGTGGCAATAATGTGGAGAGGCGGAAGTTTGATAGCATTGGATGTGGTGGAGTGAATTGGGAGGTGGAAGAGTTGATAGCAGTGGAAAAGATTGAGAAAATGGAGGTGTGATAGAGACACTGATAGTAGTGAGAGGTAGTGGAGAGAGTTGAGAGGATTGGGTGTGCAGAAGAAGTTGATAGCAATGGAAGGGAGTGGAACGGGTTGAAAAACAGATGTAGAAGTGATGGATGCAGAATGTAGTAGAATGGGTTGAGAACTTGAAGGAAAGGAGAAGTGGAGGAGGAACTGATAGATGTGGAATGTAGTAGGGCGAGTTGAAAGACTGGGGAGGGGCAGGAAATTCCAATGATAGCATTAGGAGATATTGGAATGGGTTAAGGGTAATATTCTTTTTTGAACCTCTTTTTCCCTTATGTTTAACCCAATTAGTTTTGAGATTATAAGATGTTCGCCCTATTAATCTGTCAAGACCTTTCGCCCCATTTATTTGCCAATATTAAGACCTTTCATGCCATTTACGTATCGATTATTTCCTGGAGAGCGATAGTGAGTCTGTAATTTATGCGGAACCTGCCTTTTGGCCACGAAAATTCTGTACCGAAAAATATACAAATCTCTCTCTCTCTCTCTCTCTCTTTAAGCTTAATACTCTCCGACATATGACGCGATTTTGAGCCTATTAGGGATACTTCAAAGCCTTTGTTACCATCAGGGGTATTTAGAAACCTTTAGTTTAGTTACTTTAACCTCTGCAGTTGTCTTTGAGTTAGCTGTGGGCAGAAAACTAATTTTGGAGAGGTAATTATAAGAGTGAGAGAACTCTATTTCTTATTGCTAATCTGGCAAACTCTGAGTCATATGAGTCTGAAGGGGTTAATAGAGGTCTAGGGAGCAAACAAAAGCTCTCCCCCTTTTAAGTATATAGAAGCATGGAGAGGAGAGGAGGATAACACCTCTATAGTCTGATTTATGTCAGCTGACGGTAAATATAATCATTTAACAGCTGATTTATCGATACCAAATGGAAATATATGAATCTATTATATCACTGCATCACACCAATACCAAGTTTTCATAATTGACAACATATTTAAGTGCAAAAATCATCGTACAAAAGTAATCCAGGAGGAGGATTCGACAATTTACCATTATCTGCAAATAAACAGACGATAATGGGAGTGGTAATTAAGATACTGTAAGCACCACTCACGGTATTAGATTGGCTGAACAAATTGTGAGGTATAGCTGTTAATAGAGGTAGGCTAGGGGACAATGGGTTAGGGTAAGAGGTGTTGGTGATGATGGAGGTACACAACAATGGGTTAGGGGAAGAGGTGTAGGTGTTGATTGATTGATATATATATATATATATACCGGTATATATGTGTTGGTGTAGCCAGGTAATAAATTTTCTTTAAGGCAGGCGAGGTTGAAGGAAATACATGTATCATCATTAATTATTTTATTATTAAGACTTTCAATAGAACGAACAGCAATTCTCAGGTGTTCTGGGAGATTGTGCAAAAGGTGAGCAAAATTCATGATGATCCGACGCGTTTCGATAGACAACTATCATCTTCAGGGAATGGAAGTTAAGTGAATAGGAGGAGTCAGAGTGAAGCTAGGTTGCTTCAAGGTTAGAAGTAGAAGGGTCTAGTGGAGAGCGAAGTTTTGAAGGATGAAGAGTTGGAGAGATAAAAGCTGGTGGGCTGACCACCTTGCTATTTTTAAAGTTATGTTCTTGAATTCTGAGCAGCATGCCATGTGGTGTTGGTGAGGAAAGGCCGTTGTTGTTGTTGAAGGTGCGCGATGATGGTTAGTCGTAGATGTAGTTTGGTTCATCGAGGTAAGGAGATGGTGTTCTTGTCGGCTTGCTGGCAGTCATTCCCAGGTAAATGTCTTCTTCTCCTTCCTCCATCCCCTCCACGTCGACGTCTTCTCCTATGGTGGACTCGGAGTATTCAGACGACGTGGAGTCAGCCACTGGATGATCAACGGTGGCTGGTGATGGAGTGGAGGTTGAGGCTGGTCCTGCAGAGTTGACTGGTGGTGGAGAGTCAGAGACTACAGAACGTGGAGGTGGTGGGGTGGACTTCGAGAGAGACTTCTGAAGAACCAGACACCTCCTCGGGTGACATCTCTGTCTCACAGCCTGAGATGGAATAAGGCTAGATGGTGGAGATGGTGTTGAAGTTGTTGCCTCCTGGACTCTAGGTGTTCGAGTCTTCTGAAGGTAGAGTGGTCGAGGGAGAAGTTGAGTGTTGGAAGGTTTCTCGGTTGTTCTTCGGGCAAGGAGATCTGGAGGGATGATGATGGTCGGTAAGTGAATAGGTAGGTAGGTAACTGTGAGGTAGAGTCCCACAAGTGTAGAAAGTAGAGGTTGAAGTTGAAGGTAAAGTGGTGAGTATGAAGAGTTGGAGAGATGAAAGATGGTGGGCTGACCACCTTGCTATTATTAGGTGAAGTTTCGGAGCATTCGTTTCACTCTTGCATTTAATTCCCTATGCTCGTCGAAGACCATTGGCATAGATGGTGGTGGTTGAGCGGAGGTGTCAGGCTGGAGGTTTGAGGTGGTCCGAGGTGTTGTTGGAGTTGCTGGTGCTGGCGGAGTTGTTGTCAGCTCCTCAGCTTTCCTCTTTTGCAGGCTCGGTGTTGAAGTTGCTGCCTCCATAGGTGGTGCTGGAGTCTTGTCCTCTTCAGTTAAAAGGTCGATGAAGGGAGCCAGAGTCAGGACCTTCGGCTTGGTGGGTGCTGGTGGTGATGGTGCAGGCCCCTCTGAAGGTGGTGGTGGGCAGTTTTTCCTATTGAGAGGGCGAGGCAGGAGAAGTTTTGGAGCCGGTGTGTTCCTCTGCCTCGGTGTTCTCTGGTGGCTCCCTGGAAGGTTGGCTGGGATGGATATTACAGGGAGGTTGTTCTCCTTCAGGAGGGCGGGCAGAATCTGCTGCAGGAGGGAGGTGTCGTCTCCAGCCAGAGCCATAGCCGTCCTAATAACCACATCTATGATGGAAAAAGATGTGGTATTGGATTTTGGGCTCGGCCTGGTGGGTCTCCTGCTGGTTGACTCCTTCTGCCCCTCCTTCAGGAGGTCCCTGGCGTGAGTGGAGCCCTTGACAGCAGCGCCCTTTGGTCCCGTCACCTGTCTGGCTTCAGGACCTCTGGGAGCAGCCACTGCCACAAATTCCACCCTTTCTCCATCACCAAGGGAGGGCACAGCCTTAAGGGGGTTGTTTTTCTTGATGGCACCCTTGTGGGTGAAGATGTCCTTGGTGCCGTCGTCAGGGGTGATGAAGCCGTACCCCTTCTTCACATTGAACCATTTTACAAGTCCAGCAAGGATGGGAGTTGCTGAACTCATGGTGAATGGTCGGTTGTGAGAGAGAGAGGTGAGGTAGGTGTGAGGTAGTGGTAGAGGCACAGTCCAGGAATCGGAATAGCATATAACATAACAGCTTATTTATACATTTTAGGTAGATCACAGTAAGGTTTATTGGGTGTCGGCTAGCATATGATTGGCTAGTTGGCGACCAATGAGGCACGCGCTTTTCCTGCCTCCTGGTTGGCTGGGAGGGTTCGTAGATGCTAGATGTTGTCGTAGGGGGTCTGCCGGGGGGGGGGGGGGGGGGGGGGCCCCTTGTGAGGGGCGGCGGGCCAGTTGTATCTCGGGTTTCTGGTCCAGTTTGAAGCGTAGGGTTGAGGGGCGGCGTGCGTTGGTTAAATGAAGTAGTGGGGGGGGACGGTAAGGGGGGGAAGGGGAGGGGAGGAGAGAGGGGGCAAGGACAGAGTCGGGGTGGTAAGGGGAGTAATGTTAGGGGGTGTTTGAGAGTAATGTTTAGCTGATGGGAGTATTTGGAGGTCTCCAATACGGTCTCCAATACTCCCATCAGCTAAACGTTACTCTCAAACACCCCCTAACATTACTCCCCTTACCACCCCGACTCTGCCCTTGCCCCCTCTCTCCTCCCCTCCCCTTCCCCCCCTTACCGTCCCCCCCACTACTTCATTTAACCAACGCACGCCGCCCCTCAACCCTACGCTTCAAACTGGACCAGAAACCCGAGATACAACTGGCCCGCCGCCCCTCACCCAGCAGACCCCCTACGACAACATCTAGCATCTACGAACCCTCCCAGCCAACCAGGAGGCAGGAAAAGCGCGCGCCTCATTGGTCGCCAACTAGCCAATCATATGCTAGCCGACACCCAATAAACCTTACTGTTATCTACCTAAAATGTATAAATAAGCTGTTATGTTATATCCTATTCACTCCACTCCAGCAGCAACACACCTTCCCTGGGACCTCCTGTTTTCACCAACATGTCTGCCGCTTGCCCTATCATAAACCACCACATTTACACTCGTGGACTGGTAAAGTGGTTCAATGTGCAGAGAGGTTATGTTTTTATCACCTGTGGAGATGAAGATTTCTTTATTCACAGAGAAAATATCGACAAACTCAACCCAGACCACAAAATAGCATCATTGGGAGAAGGAGAGGAGGTAATCTTCTACCGCAAGATCGGGAAAAAGGGAACAGAGGAGGCAATGGGTGTACGAGCCGTCTACGACAAACCGGTGATAGGCTCAAAACACGCACCCAGGAAGCAGCAAGGAACAACAATCCCCAAAACAACATCTAGCAACAAGATCGACATCATCACTATTGAAGTGCAAACTGCTATAGCGCTTGCTGGGGAGGACAGGAGCCGAATATCTGTGCTTCTACCTGCTCTTCTGAAGGCCAACAAACTCCCAACTACCATCATTCCTCCAGAGATCGTCGCCAGAACACCACCAAGGGACGCCAAGACTCTACTAAACACCAAACGCCAAGGACCACCACCGACGAAGCCAAAAAATACTCCCAAGCTGCAGCTCAACCTTCCACGACCACTGAGCCTGCACAGGAGTAAAGTGGAGCTTACATCAACTCCAACACCACCATCAGCAACTCCAACAACACCTCGACTCATTGCAAACCTCCAGCCTGACACCTTCGCTGAGCCTCTACCATCAATGCCAATGATCTACGACCAACCCGTGTACGACCAGCCTGTGATCAAAAGCCCTCCACCTAGAGTCCTAGACCAAGGAAACTCGTCCATCTGGAGAAGTCCAGAATGCTGCAACTCTACAACTAAGAACCCCAGGATTAAGCAAGGTGGTTAGCCCCCCATCTTTCATCTCTCCAACTCTTCATACTCACCACTTTACCTTCAACTTCAACCTCTACTTTCTACACTTGTGGGACTCTACCTCACAGTTACATTACCTATTCACTTACCTTCCATTCCCTGAAGATGATAGTTGTCTATCGAAACGCGTCGGATCATCATGAATTTTGCTCACCTTTTGCACAATCTCCCAGAACACCTGAGAATTGCTGTTCGTTCTATTGGAAAGTCTTAATAATAAAATAATTAATGCTGATACATGTATTTCCTTCAACCTCGCCTGCCTTAAAGAAAATATATATATATTTGCATATTATATATGCATAGCCTACGTGAGTTGCAGTTGGGATGTGTGTACATGCTTAGATTGATATGCAGGATTCGAAGTTGCATAATAAATCGTAGGCAGTGTCCACCAACCTTTAACTGTCTTCGTGGTGCGATGTATAAGGTGTTGATTTTCGGTGTGAGCATCCTGGGTTCGAGTCCACGGACTGCCACATGTGTTTGTAAATTTCATTAATCGATTTTAGGAGTATTGTTGGTTGTTGGAAGGAACATCATAATTGATATTGGTTCAGGAGTAATTTATCGAGAGGACTTCCCTAAGTGGTTAAGGCCCCATTAATTGCTCTTTCCATTCACATATGCATAGCCTACGTGAGTTGCAGTTGGGATGTGTGTACATGCTTAGATTGATATGCAGGATTCGAAGTTGCATAATAAATCGTAGGCAGTGTCCACCAACCTTTAACTGTCTTCGTGGTGCGATGTATAAGGTGTTGATTTTCGGTGTGAGCATCCTGGGTTCGAGTCCACGGACTGCCACATGTGTTTGTAAATTTCATTAATCGATTTTAGGAGTATTGTTGGTTGTTGGAAGGAACATAATAATATATATATATATATATATATATATATATATATATATATATATATATATATATATATGAGAGGGAGAGGGAGAGATATGTGCAAATAGGGAGAAATTTAAGCGGCCTGAAGATTGTGTTGCAAAGGGCCTCGCAGAGATATGGGAGAAATAGTAGCATAGGTGAGAGACAGTGTGGGAGTCCGGATAATGCTAGAGTTCGGTACAAGAAGGATCAATGTCAGATATATAATAGACATGTTGAAGATTAGGTCACATAGGAATTGATAATAGAGTGTTTCTGTATCAATGTCAGATAACAGTCTCAGATAATAGTCATGTTGAAGATTATAGGTCACATAGGAACTGCCATTAGAGTGTTGAAAGACTAATGTAAGTAGTCCAGTAAAGTGTGGTATACATAAGCGAATAACCTTTGTTAGGGCCATTCACACAACAAACATCTGTGTGGAAAAGGGGCCAAAGTCAGCGTTGGCATTGTTTATATTGAAATTTGATTTAGGCCCTTCTAAAATTCAAGCCTACACATATTGTACATTCAGGCTCACAAGTCAGGTCCCAGATTCACAACTTCAATATTATGTTTCGCTCTTGACAATATATCCCCCCCCCCCTGAGAATTGCTGTTCGTTCTATTGGAAAGTCTTAATAATAAAATAATTAATGCTGATACATGTATTTCCTTCAACCTCGCCTGCCTTAAAGAAAATATATATATATATATATATATATATATGAGAGAGAGAGAGAGAGATGTGCAAATAGGGAGAAATTTAAGCGGCCTGTAGATTGTGTTGCAAAGGGCCTCGGAGAGATATGGGAGAAATAGTAGCATAGGTGAGAGACAGTGTGGGAGTCCGGATAATGCTAGGGTTCGGTACAAGAAGGTTCAATGTCAGATATATAATAGACATGTTGAAGATTAGGTCACATAGGAATTAATAATAGAGTGTTTCTGTATCAATTTCAGATAATAGTCTCCCCCCCCAAAAAAAAAGAAGGTTATCCTATAGCAAGATGGAATAAGGTAGGGCACGATTTCAACTTAGTATTCCCCTCTTGCTGTAAGAAATCATCTTTCTTATGGGGAGATTATTGTTTCTTCTGGATCCCCTTCTCCCTCATGTTTATTCCCATTAGTTTTGAGATTTTAAGACGTTCCCCATTAGTTTGACGATTTAAAGACCTTTCACCCCATCTCTTTTTCAATATTAAGACCATTCGTGCCATTAAGGAGTCGATTATTTCCTGGCGAGCGATAGCGAGCATGTCATTTAGGAAGACTAGCCTTTGCCCGGGACAATTTTCTACCAACAAATTTACAAATTTATCTTGAAGGTGTTTATTAAAAGTTTAATAGAGGTCTAGGGAGCACAATAAAACCCCGCCTTAACAAAGCTGAGCTAAACTTGGATATACTTGTTTTGTCTAAGTGTTAGGGACCTTTTACTTATTATGATACAGAAGTAAACAGAGGTGTAATACTGGAGACACACTTCAAATTCAATTGTATTTTAGTTTTAGGTTAACGGAAACTAAAGCCACAACATTTAAATAAGTAAATAGACAGACAGACAAACAAACAGGTAGGGAGGAACAAAGTGGGGACGTAGAGATAATAGACGACAGGGTGTGGCAATAGAGAGCGGGTGTGTGGGTGTGTTCCTCAGGGAGTTACAAGGAAGAGATGGGAGTCAGATATATAGATACAAAGGTACGATATATATATATATATTATTATGTTCCTTCCAACAACCAACTATACTCCTAAAATCGATTTATGAAATTTACAAACACATGTGGCAGTCCGTGGATTCGAACCCAGGATGCTCACACCGAATATCAACACCTTATGCATCGCACCACGAAGAGAGAGAGAGAGAGAGTAGTATGTATATACTGCATAGATAAATGTAGATAATGGATTTGTACATAGATAATTAGGCAAACAGACAATTACGGGGATACAATAATAGAGTTAAAAGACAGAGACTGATAAGAATGCAACATGAATATATATTGTTATAAATAAAGAAGATATACAGAGATAGAACAATTATAGATAGAAAAAAGCTTATATTTGGGATGGGCGGGTGGGAGTGAGGGATTACGTAAGGAGAGAAGTGTGTGTGTATAACTAACTCACTCTCTCTCTCTCACTCTATCTCTCTCTTTCTCTGCATGTCAAGTACAAGTCTCGGACATTGAAATGGCCGAATCTATAACTAATTATATGGCTTCAATATTTACAAAGGAAGATACCAGTGACACTTCAAGTCAAGGATTGCTTCATGAGGGTGAAGTTCTCAACATAATTAGATTTAACCAAAAGAAAGTGGCAAAGCGAAATAGTGGTAAAGCGAAATAAAACAAGCTCAAAGATTGGAAACAGTTCTTCAGTAGAAAAGTTCATGAAACGAGTAGACGGTATGTGCACACTCTGCAATGAGCGCAGCGCTCAACACAATTTCTCTCTTTTCACTTCGAGTATCTTCCCGGAATGAACAGCAAGGTCTTTATGATACTATTCCTTGTAACTAACTCAAACTCTAACATTCTAACATTCTCACTCACTCACTCACTCACTCACTCACTCACTCACACACACACACACACACACACACACACACACACACACACACACACTCACACTCACACACACACACACCGTAAAAGTGATGGAGTTTGGGAGGAACTGTTGCAGGGGTTGGACAGAGACAAGATACAGTAGGTAAAACACGAAAATAATGGCAGTAGTATCCCCCCCCCCCACCTCTCACTCTCTCTCTAGGCGTGGGTGTGTCTTTTACGAGACTTGGACCAAATGAGGGGAGGAATGGAGAGGGGAAGAGGTGAGGGGAAGTAGCCGAGAGGTGAGTGGGGGTTAGGGATGGGATGAGGAAAAGGAGGAGGTGGGAGAGAGGCAGGAGGGGCGAAAAGAGAAGAGCATGGAAATAAAAAGAGAGGAGGGGAGCGAAGAAAAGAGTAGAGGAGGTGAGAAGAGTGGATATGGGGGAAGGAAGGGGAGAGGGAAGAGGAGATTAGAGTGGAAAAGGGTGAGAGAAAAGAGGAGAATAAGGGAAAGCGGAGAGGGGAAGAAGAGGGGAGGAAGAGGAGAGTGAATGACTGGAGGGGGGGCGGGGGGAGGAGGATAGGAGAGGGGGCAAGAAGCGGTGCAATAAGGGGACTCCGGGGAAGAGACTGGACCGAATAATTCGCTTAAAGCTTAAAGAAAGAAAGAAAAAAAGAAAGTGAGTGTGTGTGTGTGTGTGAGTGAGTCACAGTGCATGCATCTCGTAGATCTGAGGTCTATTCCAAGGAGATAGCCTACATTGAAACAGATTGCACAGTGTAGTACCAGTACCTAATTGCAAAGTGTGCTAACAACAGTATAATTATACTGCTTCACATATTTTTTGTTTTACAACTTTTGTTGCAAGTATGTTCCAGGTAGAATAGATGTTATGTGTGATACAGTTTTCATACATATAATTGTTAAACCTATTCAGGTCTAGCTTCCAGCCATGGTCGCGTGTTATAAAAATTTCGAAGCTAAACATCGTGATACAGTTCTTAATGTCATACCCACTTGGTATGTTAAATATGATACTTAAATTAGTTAGCCTCGCAGTCTAAGAGTTTCAACAAAAGTATACCAAAATCGTTCAACTGTAATCACTTTACATGGATCAGAATTGTAAAGTATATTCCAAAAGGGTCGATAGGGGCGTCGCACTCTTCGGTGCCGACAGCAGCGTGACGAACACAACATAGGTAGCAGGTGATACAACAAGGTAAGGATGAAGGACACACAATTAGTGGTAATGGTGGTGGAAGGTGTGGCGGTGATGGTGAGTGACGCCAGGTATAAAAAATTAACCCTCTCCGACATATGACGCGATTTTGAGCCTATTAGGGATACTTTAAAGCCATTGCTACCATCAGGGGCATTTAGAAACATTTAGTTTAGTTATTTCAACCTCTGCAGTTGTCTTTGAGTTAGCTGTGGGCAGAAAACTAATTTTGGAGAGGTAATTATAAGAGTGAGAGAACTCTATTTCTTATTGCTAATCTGGCAACCTCTGCGTCATATGAGTGAAGTGGTTAATGGGAAGGATGAAAATTGTAGTAGTGGTAGTTGTGATTGGCATGGTGGTGGTAGTGATAGACATAATAGAGGTAGGTAGATGTGGTGGTGGGTGGTGGTAGTGATAGACATGATAGAGGTAAATGTGGTGGCACGGTGATGGTGGTGGTAGTGATAGACATGATAGAGGTAGATGTGTGTGTGTTTTTTTTTTTTTTTTTTTTTTTTTTTTTTTTTTTTAAATATTAGTTTAACCAGACCACTGAGCTCTACAAAAAAACTCTCGTAGGGCTGGCCCGAAGGATTCGATCAAGATATATAACTAAACGAGTCAAGATAGATCGGGAAGGGCAGTAGGGGAACAAATCGAGGAAGGTGAAGACACCAGACATTTCTCGCCATTTCACCAGTTCAGCCGGACCACATTAGCTCCACATCAGAACTCTCATTGGGCAGGGCCGAAGGATGAGGCAAGAACTGCTACACCGCAACACCAACCAAGAAGTGATCAGGGCGAAGAATGAAAGATCAGGTCGAAGGTAGAAAAAATCACATCGAGAAGCAAAAAATGTTACCGAAGGGAATCAAGTCAGTCCGGCCACATAAGCAACCAAAGAGACAAATCAGGTCAGGAGTCTGCTACCTAGCCAGGCCAGGGAGACATGAGATATAGGCTGCCCGAGGACAGCCAAATGGGACAGAATAAGAATAGAAGGGGAAAATCATAGAATGAGGAATGAAAAACTACTCAAAATTAGTCAAGCTGAGGACGAAAGCTCGAGGGGAGATAGGAAGGCTAAGGACCACAACCATCCCCCATCAAGCTCCAGTCGCCGGCCCCGAAGCCCCCCAACCGCGTCAAGGAGAGTAGTATCAAGGGGGGGGGGGGGGTGGGGGGGGGCGGGGGGGTGTGGGGGGGGGGGGGGGGGCGGGGGGGGGGGGGGTGTAAGATGTGGTGGTGGTGGGTGGTGGTAGTGATAAACATGATATAGATATATGTGGTGGCATGGTGGTGATGGTGGTAGTAGTGATAAACATGATAGATGTAGCTGTGGTGGCATGGTGGTGGTGGTGGTGGTGGTAGTGATAGACATAATAGAGGTAGATGTGGTGGCATGGTGGTGGTGTTAGTGATAGACATAATAGAGGTAGATGTGGTGGCATGGTGGTGGTAGTAGTGATAGACATAATAGAGGTAGATGTGGTGGCATGGTGGTGGTGGTGGTAGCGATAGACATAATAGAGGTAGATGTGGTGGCATGGTGGTGGTGGTGGTGGTAGCGATAGACATAATAGAGGTAGATGTGGTGGCATGGTGGTGGTGGTGGTAGCGATAGACATAATAGAGGTAGATGTGGTGGCATGGTGGTGGTAGCGATAGACATAATAGAGGTAGATGTGGTGGCATGCTGGTGGTGGTGGTAGTAGTGATAGACATAATAGAGGTAGCTGTGGTGGTGGTGGTAGTGATAGACATGATAGAGGTAGCTGTGGTGGCATGGTGGTACAAAGGAGTACAAAGGAAATCAAGCAACAACAGATCTAGTGACCCTTCTAGGCTGCTTGTCCTCCAAAACACTGAGGATCAAGTGTCCAAACAGTGGTTTAGAGTGGGTAAGGGAACATTGGAAAGGGAACTACTGCCCTGCCACGTTAGTGGCAGGACTAGGAAGTTAGTAGGGGACATATGGGTTAGTAACTGAGGGGAGGATAACATAAAGTTATTCATTTACAAACGCAGTCAGTCGCGGGTTTGATGCGAGATATTTGTCTAGGCGGAATTTAAATGAATCAACGGTGCTGCAGTCTATAACGTGTGGTGGTGCTGGTAGTAGTGATAGACATAATAGAGGTAGCTGTGGTGGCATGGTGGTGGTGGTAGTGATAGACATGATAGAGGTAGCTGTGGTGGCATGGTGGTGGTGGTAGTGATAGACATGATAGAGGTAGCTGTGGTGGCATGGTGGTGGTGGTGGTAGTGATAGACATGATAGAGGTAGCTGTGGTGGCATGGTGGTGGTAGTGATATACATAATAGTGGTAGATGTGGTGGCATGGTGGTGGTGGTGGTGGTGGTAGTGCTATACATAATAGAGGTAGATGTGGTGGCATGGTGGTGGTGGTGGTGGTAGTAGTGATAAACATGATAGAGGTAGCTGTGGTGGCATGGTGGTGGGTGTGGAGTCAGGCCTGATATAAAGAATAGCTGTGTAGAGATCATAATAAACGAGCCAAGTCCATACGAGGCTAGGGACGTGGTGGGGATAGATTGGCCGGGATAAGACAGACACGGGATCACACAGCTTAGGGTAGGATGAAATAGAATAGGACAGGATAGGCTGGTCCAGGATAGTATAGACTGGAAAGGAATATATTGGGGCAGGGTAGTTTGGGATAGTTGGTAGTGATGATAGGTATGTTATGGTTATGGTGGGATATGGTGGTAGTGGTTATGAAATAGTAGTGGTAGTAGTTGGGGTGTTGGAAGGGATGGTAGTGGTAGTAGCTGCGGTAGTGTAAGGTGTGATAGAGGTGCTGGTAGTGATAGCAATAGTACGGTAGTGGTAGTAGCTGTGGTGGTGGAAGGTGGGGTAGATGTGGTGAGGGTGATAGAAATGGTAGTGGTAGTAGCTGTGGTGGTGGACATTGAAATATATGTGGATTGCAATATATGTGGTAGAGGTGGTGGGGATGATAGAAATAGTAGTGGTAGTAGCTGTGGTGGTGGAAGGTGTGGTAGTGGTGGTGGGGGTGATAATAATAATAATAGTAGTAGTAGTAGTAGTAGTAGTAGAAGTAGTAAGATATGTAACGGCCAACATGCTCAGGGAGGTGTGTTGAGATGTGATGCGCGAACCATCAATCATTCCTTTGGATGGAGAGATCTTGCAGCACAGGACGGCCAACATCCAACGAAGCACGAGTGGACGTTAGTGCAAGAGGTTTTTGGGCAAGAGGACAGCGAGCGTTCTTTGACATAAGAATATTCGACCCAATGGCCCATAGCTAGAGCGAGCTGTCTCTAGATGCTGCACACAAGAGGAACGAACAAGAGAAGGTCAGGGCATATGGGTAAAGCATCTTAACTATCGAACATGGCAGCTTTACCTCACTAGTCTTCACCACATCTGGAGGGATGGGACCCAGGGCCCAGTGCTTCTATTCAAGGCTATCAGAAAACATCGCAAAGAAGAAGCAACAGCCCAGGAGCCAAGTTGTAGCCTGGATGAGGTGCCGCCTATCTTTCTCATTGCTCAGATTAGCACTACTATGTCTGTGGGGAACAAGACTGTCTACACCACAACCATCGACGGTGGCAGACGTGGACTACGAGGCAGCGGTGGCAGAGGGTCGCACAGGGAGGCGACTGGATTGAAGTTGCATAGTGTAGAGTAGAAGTATAGTAGAATAGTAGGAATGGAGTAATATCTGATGTTTGTAAAATAAAATGTATGTACAATATTAAATCAAAATCAAAGAAAAAAAGTAGTAGTAGTAATAGTAGCAGTAGTAGTAGCTGTGGTAGTGGAAGGTGGGGTAGACATAGTGGCACGGTGGATTAGATGGTGAGTCAGGCCAGATATGAAAAATGGCTTGGGAAGGATGATAATAAACGAGACAAGTCCAGGCGAGGCTCGAGATGGGGTGAGGATAGATGGGACGGGATAAGACAGACTCCAGGTTGGGAACGGGATAGCTAAGGAAAGTGGGACAGAGTGGGATAGAGTGGAATGGGTTGGGACAGAGTGGGATAGGTTAGGACAGAGTGGGATAGGTTGGGACAGTAGGATAGGTTGGGACAGAGTGGGATAGGTTGGGACAAAATGGAATAGGTTGGAACAGAGTGGGATAGGTTGGGACAGAGTGGGATAGGTTGGGACAGAGTGGGATAGGTTGGGACAGAGTGGGATAGGTTGGGAAAGAGTGGGATAGGTTGGAACAGATTGGGATAGGTTGGGACAGTGGGATAGGTTGGGACAGAGTGGGATAGGTTGGGACAGAGTGGGATAGGTTGGGACAGAGGGATAGGTTGGGACAGAGTGGGATAGGTTGGGAAAGAGTGGGATAGGTTGGGACAGTGGGATAGGTTGGGACAGTGGGATAGGTTGGGAAAGAGTGGGATAGGTTGGAACAGATTGGGATAGGTTGGGACAGAGTGGGATAGGTTGGGACAGAGTGGGATAGGTTGGGACAGAGTTGGATAGGTTGGGAAAGAGTGGGATAGGTTGGAACAGATTGGGATAGGTTGGGACAGCATGGAATAGGTTGGGACAAAGTGGGATAGGTTGAGACAGAGTGGGATAGGTTGGGACAGAGTGGGATAGGTTGAGACAGAGTGGGATAGGTTGGGACAGATTGGGATAGGTTAGGACAGCATGGAATAGGTTTGAACAGAGTGGGATAGGTTGGGACAGAGTGGGATAGGTTGGGACAGCATGGAATAGGTTGGGACAGAGTGGGATAGGTTGAGACAGAGTGGGATAGGTTGGAACAGATTGGGATTGGTTGGGACAACATGGAATAGGTTGGGACAGAGTGGGATAGGTTGGGACAGAGTGGAATAGGTTGGGACAGTGGGATAGGTTGGGACAGAGTGGGATAGGTTGAGACAGAGTGGGATAGGTTGGGACAGAGTGGGATAGGTTGGGACAGAGTGGGATAGGTTGAGACAGAGTGGGATAGGTTGGGAAAGAGTGGGATAGGTTGGGAAAGAGTGGGATAGGTTGGTACAGAGTGGGATAGGTTGGGACAGAATGGGATAGGTTGGAACAGAGTGGGATAGGTTGGGACAGAGTAGGGGAATAGGTTGGGACAGAGTAGGGGAATAGGTTGGGACAGAGTAGGGGAATAGGTTGGGACAGTGGGATAGGTTGGGACAGAGTGGAATAGGTTGGGACAGAGTGGGATAGGTTGGGACAGAGTGAGATAGGTTGGGACAGAGTGGGATAGGTTGGGACAGAGTGGGATAGGTTGGGATAGAGTGGGATAGGTTGGGACAGAGTGGGACAGAGTGGGATAGGTAGGGACAGAGTGGGATAGGTTGGGACAGAGTGGGATAGGTAGGGACAGAGTGGGATAGGTTGGGACAGAGTGGGATAGGTTAGGACAGAGTGGGATAGGTTGGGACAGAGTGGGATAGGTTGGGACAGAGTGGGATAGGTAGGGACAGAGACAGAGTGGGATAGGTAGGGACAGAGTGGGATAGGTTGGGACAGAGTGGGATAGGTTAGGACAGAGTGGGATAGGTTGGGACAGTGGGATAGGTTGGGACAGTGGGATAGGTTGGGACGTTTATCCACATCTAGGTGTCGATTTCTACCTGGCGAGCGATAGCGAACCAGTATTGTATGCAGAAATTCGGCTTTGCCGGAGAAATTATTTTATCGAAAAATGTACAAATTTAGCCTGCTGTCAATTTTGTGTTCTTCAAATATGCTGGCGCTAAGAGAGAGAGAGAAAACAAACAGATGACCTCCCTTAAGAGAGAGGACCTCGCGGATCTGAGTGGAGCTTGACAAAATCGGATGACACGGACGGCCGGCTAAGAAAAGAAGAGACCGACCGGAACAAGACAGACAGACAGACAGGGGTGTGTTTGTGTGTGTGGGTGGTGGTGGCGAGGGGGGGGGGGGGCTAGCGCAGACCATTAAGGGATAGTGGCTGTTTTTTTGTTTTTTTCAGTTATTCATATAATTTTTAGTTTCCTCTCTAGACTTCCATCAAGCTTAAAAGAAACACCCCCTAGACCCCCCCCCCTTCAAGATAAATGTGTACATTTTCGGTAGAAAACTGCCGGGACAAATTCCTCTTAAAATTAGAAGTTCGCTATCGCTCGCCAGAAAAAAATTGACACCTAAATGGACGAAAGGTCTTCACATTGACAACGAAATGGGGCGAAAGGTGTTAAAATCGTCAAACTAATGGGCCGAACGCCTTACAATTTCAAAACTAATGAGGCTAAACACGAGGGAGAAGGTGGTCCAGAAAACTGGCCCATCTCCCCTTAAAGGCACAGTCACACCAGTCACTTTCTTTGGTAAGTAGTGGTCGGAAAATTGATCCACGCGACATTTTGAGGCTTCTGCGAATTGGTAAGGGAATTAGATTCTTGTTAAAGGCACAGTAGATTATTTTTATACAGATGCATCTTCCCGGAGAAAAGTCATTCTTAAGCTCGATAAAAAAAAAAAAAAAAAAAAAAATCTAGTGGTAACAAGAATATATGTAATTAATGCATGATTATACTTGAGGAAGTTTTAACCCGTTGACTATAAATTCACAATATCTTTCTTAAACTAAATACAATACTCTATAGCATACAAAGTTGCCGAAACCATGGCCGAACCTGAATTGCCGAAAAAATTATCGTGTGAATATCCATTTAACCCATTCAGTACGGTATATCCTGCTGCACTCCTGTTAATTCTGACTGTGATTAATTATATTATAAAACTTAGGGAAGATTTATGACAGTCAGAGGATAAAATATATTTTGTACTCCTTTGATTCCTGCAGACTCCTCCTAAGCTGCACTAAATCGCTTAATGATAACCCGAATAAAATGTGGAATTGCGTCATCCATATTCAAAAGGTTATAGAGGATTCACGCGAGCACATTTAAAGCAACTGAACACAGGGAAATTTGCATGAAATAGTAATTGTTTGACCATTGTATAATTTCCAGACATAATAGGAACTGAAAAGCATAATTTGTACTTTGATAATTTTGATAATATTTTTTTATATTTGTATAATAATGTTTTGATAATAATTTGTATTTTGATAATAATGACTAAAGAGAAGGGACCGTTTTAAACTTGCTTTGAATTGTTAAAAACAAAAATCAATAAAAGATCCATAAATGAGCAAAAACATTACGCCCATCCACCCTTACATAGGTTAACATAGGTAGGTAGGACCTTTCTGAATAATCAGTATTACTTCAAATGTATAAAATTGCCAAAGCAGGAAAATATCAGGTTTCATCATTCTTTAATTACTAAACTTGCAAATCAATACTGTTGATAAGAAATTTTGAAATCCTATTCGAAATTAAGAGACTTCTATATCAAGGTGTAATCTGAAATATATATATATATATATATATATATATATATATATATATATATATATACAGTATATAGGCAGCCTTTAAGCTATCTAGTCAGAAATCAAACATACCGCATTTAAAGTTCGGTTCGGTTTAGTTAGGGCAGGTTAGGCATGGATTCGTTAAGGGGAAATGGGTCGCTTTCCTAGACCCCTTCTCCCTCATGCTTAGCCCCATTATTTAGATATTTGAAGACGCTTGCCCCATTAGTTTGTCGATTTTAAGACCTTTCGCTCCATTTTATGACAATATTAACTGTAAGACCTTTCGTGTTATTTAGGTGTCGATGTTTTTCCTGGCGAGCGTTAGCGAGCCTATAATTGTGGAGGAACCGGCCTTCGGTCGTGAAATTTTTCTATCGAAAAATGTACAAATTAATATCAAACGGGGATCTAATGGATGTTTTTTTAAGTTTAATAGAGGTCTAGGGAGAAAACTAAGTGAGGTTGGGCTATGTTAAGCTGTATTAGTTAAATCCCGAAGCCCAAACGCCCTAGGAAAAAAAAAGGGAGGTTTAACCCCTTTTGTACCGGCAACGTCTTTTTCAGTTTGTTCTAGCCATATTTAGACGAATTTATGCAGCTTAAAAAAGATTTGTGGAAATAACATTGGTTAAGTGAGATAGTTCGAAACCTGTTAAATGCTAGAGGCCAATTTTAAACTGAATAAAATCGTCTAATGGTAGCCAGAGTAAAGTTAAAAAGGATGTCGCCAGTACAGAAGGGGTTAAGAGCTAACTCAGCCCAGTCACATGTTTACAATATTCTAACCCAGCCCAGGCCAACCTTTACTAACCCTGCCCAATCCCATCCTTTACGTTATCCCAGCCCTATACTATAAGTCAATTCGCTGCAAGTAGGCGAGAAATCGTAACCTCTGTAACTACAAAACGACTAGACTCTGAGTAATCGAGCTAATAGTTCTACCATTTGGGAAGAGTCAGTCAAGGAATAGATGTGGAAATGTACAGCCAATTTGCTCAAACCCTTTTCGAGTTACAAAAGGATAAGGGTCATGATTTATCGCCTATATATTTTGAATAGACTATAGCTTGTACACCACCCAACTAAACCCACTTCAATCCACCATAACCCACACAAACTCTCCACTAGCCCAGCTCAACCTCCACCAACCCAGCCCAGCCCAGACCTTTAATAGAAGACTGGGACGACTAAAGGAGGGCGTTAATGCATATTTGATTTCCTCTTCTCGGGCTCCTCCTCTCACTCCCTTCCCCTCTTCTCTCCTTTACCTTCTCATCTTCTCTCCTTTTCACTCTCCTCTCCTCGCATCTTCCCTCTTGTCTACTCCCTTCTTCCCTCTCCTATCCTCTCCCTCCCCTCCCCTTCTCTTCCCTCTCCTCCCATCTTGTCCTTATCCTCTCCCCATTATTTCCGTTTCCGTCCCCATCTCTTTCGTCTCCATCCTTGTCTCCCCTTATTTCTTCTTCCTCTCTTCTCTTCATGCCCCGTTCCGTCTCGTTCCCTCTTCTTTAGTAGAACAATTAAAAACAAAGGTTGACAGTATTTTGCACACTGCACTTCAGTGCATTTCACACACTCTGTCTTTTTGCTTAAGAGTATCTCCCCGGAATGAACGGCAAGATTTTATAGATTCTGTTTTCTATAACTTTAAGTACCTCTCCTCTTTCCCTCATTTCAATTCCATTCCATTCTCCTTTCCTCTCCTATACCTCTTCCTTCCCCTCTTCACTCTCTTCTCCCGTTCCCCTTCCTTCCACTTTCACCACCCCCCTCCTGTTTCCCCATAGTCTTTTTCCTCCTCCTCCTCCTCCTTGTCCTCCACCCTCCTCCTCCCCCGCCACTTATCGGTCTACTGCGGTTTTTTGGATTAAGGGTTACATTTTTCAGTCAACTATTTTCAAGATAAGACCTACAAAACATAGTCATATACAAAATATACAATACCCTTTCCAAGGTATATACTATTTTCTTTTACTGGATTAAATATATCTCCCTTTGAATGTACAGTATATATACTGTACATTCAGAACGCGCACAAACATGTTTATGATATGCCAATACCCGACTTTCAATAAGGTGTTGTGACTAATAATGCGAAACGAAAAACTGATAAACAGCTGCAAGATATTTATACACTTTCCACATTGATATTTTCAAGTTATTATTTCACATTCACTATATACATATACCACACCTATCCTATTAGTTTCATTGTTCTCTTAGTTTTAGTCTCCTCTCCATCATTGGCCTTCTCAACCTAGCTAATATCTACCTTCGTCAGATTATTATTGTATATATAGGCCTATTTACTTTTGTATCCTCTTCAATTTAACCTCTCGTACCGGTATAATTATATATCATGGTATTTTAGATGTTCCAGAATATTTTTTTTGTTTGCATATTTTATCATATTTGCACACAACACATTCACATATAATTCTTTCCAATATTTTTCCTATCTGTTCTAGTTATTGAGGTTTTCATTTGCTCTTGTCCCCTAAGGGGGAGTCATTTTCCGCTATTTTCAATCAGTATTTTTGCTTTCTTGACATCATTTCGAAGCTCTTGTAAATGTGTATTGGATAATACTATACACAAGCTAGATATTTCTATATAGATGAATTACTGAACTATTCTTTAGAAGCTTACATAAATAATAACAGAAATATTTAACTCGAGGAGCGTGCAATTGATGTGTTTAAAAGTGCCGCGTATGCGAGAGAAAAAAACCTTTGATTCTGACAGAATTTGTTATATTTACCATATAAAGCATTATTTCTGCTCCACATGGTATATTTTACTTATATGATGAATATATGAACAGTGAAGACCAGAAAATGTGTAAACAGCAAATATCTAGTTAAAAACATATATTTGTAGTGGGAAGGGGTGGATGGAGGTGAGAGAGAGAGTGCAACATAGGTCTGCTTTCTGGGCTTGCTTGAGGCAGACTGACCCTCCCAGCTGTCTTCCGTGCATGCGAAGGGGAGGAGGGAGTGTGAAAGACTGTACCTCATCATATTTTGTGCAGGGAAAGGGAGGAATAACGAAAATAAGAGGAATTATAGCCAATAATTAAGGAGGGGGGGGGGGGGGGGGACACATGTAGGGGAGAGGAAGGAGGTACTGGAGAGTGATAATACTACCTATTCACATATTGCTTCCATTTGAGCGCCTATGGGTCATTTTTTGGGTATATTTGCATGGGCAGTCTTCCGTGAGGCCTATCACGTACGCTCTACAGACATTTATGTTAGGCCTATCACGCTTGCTGGGTTAAACTATATAATATTAATGAATATAATAATATTACTACTAATAATAATTATTATTATTGTAATAATAATAATAATAATAATAATATAAATATATATAATAATTATTATTATTAAAATATTAATAACAACAATAATATAATAATAATGATTATAATTATACAGGTAATAATAATAACATCCAGGAAAAAACGCTCGGAGTGACTTCGTTTTTAATCTTCTTCTCAGCCTCGTATCTCCTGCCCACTTAAGCTTCAGTCTTTAATAAAACAAAAAAAATGGTGTGCTCATCTGGTGCAAAAAACATATAATTATAGTTAAAAAGAGAACACTTTTTATCTGTTATTACTTTTACACAAACACGCAATTAGACTACCAGTATGTCAGAATAGGCCTAAACGTTTCAATCGTAAATAGGCTATACAGTAAAATAATTTAATCACAACAAAACCTAACAAATAAAAACTTAACCTACCTAACTATCATAAACTAACTCAACTAATCTAATCTGACCTAACCTAACTCAATCAAAAATAAATTAATCACATTCACTTAAAATGTAAACATTAATGTTCATAAATTGATAAGGACAATTTGAAGAACAGACATGTCTGTGAGATTTTGTCCAGCACATTTTGTCCGCGATCCTTTTAGTACCTTTGCCTTCCTTTGGATGTGTTCGCCGCTCTTCTAGCGGCACCAAGGAGCGCGACGCCCCTCGTTATGGGTGGTGATTTGGTGCAGTACACTGTTTGAAGCGACAGCTCGCTCCCTTGCGAGGATGGGCTCGTCTGGCACTTTTTGCAGTTCGACATCTAGGGCTCTCTTGAAGTTGTCTAACGAGATGTCCCTCATGTCTCTTACTCGCCGTGGGAGTTTGTTGAAGAGACGTGGGCCTCTGTGTGATAACCAGCCCTCTCGCAGAGAGCCCATAGCACCTCTGTTATTCATCCGGTGGATTTTGCATTCCCAGCCTTTCCTATCACTGAATTTCATGACTATCGGAGTATGTAGGTTTGGTACTAAACCCTCTGTGATTTTCCACGTGTATATTATTAGGTAACGTTCTCTTCTACGTTCCAGTGAGTACAGATTCAGTGCTCTTAAACGCTCCCAATAGTGTAGATGTTTTGTCGAACTTATATGCGAAGTGAAATTTCTTTGTACACTCTCTACGTCATTTATTTCACCTGCTTTGTATGGGGATGTTAATACGCTACAGTATTCAAGCCGCGTTTTTTTTTTTTTTTTTTTTTTTTTCTATGTGAGGGAGGCGCGAGTGCCTCCCCCATAGTTGAAAGAGTGACAGGGCCAAAATCAAGGGACGTTCGGTAGCACTAGAGATTTGAAGAGCGTTATCATAGGCAATTCACCGCGTGTTTTAAAAGTACGCAGAATCCAACCCGTTAGACGTTTCGCAGCCGCCACATTGACCTGGTTATGTACTTTGAAACCCATATTTTCAGACATTAATACCCCAAGGTCTTGCACACTGTCTTTCCGTTCTATTATGTGGTTAGATTCTGTTAAGTAATTTGTAATTTCTTTAACACCATTATTATCTCCGTACCGTATTAATTGGAATTTTTCCTCATTGAATTGCATGTTGTTTTCCCTGGTCCACTGGAACACTACATTCATGTCTTCCTGCAGTCGGCCCGTGTCCTCTTGTGTGTTTACTATCTTGCTTAATTTTGTGTCATCAGCAAAAGACGACACCGTACTGTGTCTGGTGTTGGTATCTATGTCACAAATTAGTATGAGGAACAGAAGGGGCGCTAACACTGTTCCTTGGGGCACTGAGCTTTTGACATCCGAAGGCTCAGAAGTGACTTGGTTTACTGCTACCGATTGTTTTCGGTTTACGAGGAAATTGTATATCCACCGTCCGATTTTCCCAGTTATACCTTTTGCTTTCAGTTTGTGGGCTATTATACCATGGTCACATTTATCAAATGCCTTAGCAAAATCGGTGTAAATGACATCCACGTTTTTCTTTTCTTCTAGCGCTTTAAGAATTTTGTCATAGTGTTCCAAAAGTTGTGAGAGACATGATCTTCCCGCTCTGAACCCATGTTGACCGGTGTTGTGTAGTTCATTTGTCTCCATGAATGTTGAAATTTTGCTTCGCAGGACTCGCTCGAAAACTTTAATGATGTGAGAGGTTAGAGCTACCGGGCGGTAGTTTTTTGGTAGTGCACTTACTCCCTCCTTTATGCAGTGAGGCAATTATTGCGTTTTTCAAGCTATCTGGTATGTCACCAGTGTCTAGACTCCTTCTCCACCATTGTTGACTATCAAGCATTTCTATTGGAATAGCAATTGTGCTTATTATATACAATTACGCTACTATTCTACGAGACTGTGCTCATAAAGTTAGGGGTTTACACTAGATTGCGGTTTACCGTAGCGCTCATCTCCGTGTCTTTGCCATTTGGAGTCTGTGGTGGGCGAGTTATCCAGCCTGGTGCTCAGGGGCTATTACATATTATCAAGGTTACCATAATCTACCTCCTCAGATGGGACGTTGCCAATATCCACTGACTCCTGGTTCGTATATATTGCTAGGTGAACAGAGATATAGGGTCGGAGGAGACTAAACTGTTAAATATATCCCCTTGTTTTAATAGTCACAGGATGGTCACATAGGGAAAAATACACCACTGCAGGGAGTTTGAAGTTTATTTTCGTTCACAATAACTCGCCCTCGCGTAAGAAGTATGAGAGCAAACAGAATGAGAATATTCTCATTAAAAAATTCAGCTATAATTCTGCCTATACAAATCTAGTTCAAATATTCATAGCTCCAGTGGCCTTGAGGGGTAGGGGTTGGGATTCTCTTTGTTGCCGAGTGGTCAGGGGCCCTTGAATGAGCATATTTTCCTCTCTAATTTCATCTTTCTCCATACGCGATACTCAATGAAATGACAAGATATTTTATTAACTAATGTGTTTGTTAGACAGTATGACTTATGGCCTGTAACATGAAATTAACCTCACATTCGTACCTGGTAAATAGCTGTCACAAATACACATGGGAGTAGACCTGTTCTTGGTTGAATATCAGCTTCCACATCACCTCTTGCTTGGACACACACCCTCTCACTACTGAGGCCTACAGTATACTGATATTGCAATGGGAGTGAAGGCTTATAATTTGTCTGACAATAAGCAGAGCGGATCGGTATTACCAAAGTCAGCCAGTAATATCATAATGTACTGGGATGTCGGCCGTAGTAAACGATTACCAGTATATCACATTACAAAGTCAGCCAGTAATACCTAAATGTACCAAGACATCAACTGCAACGAAAGGGTTAAAAAAACATCAATATTACTAGTTATTTACAGTCTTACTATTGTAAACTAAGGTAAAATACAGAAAAAATAACCTATACTACTGAACAAGATTTGTTATAGTGGTAATTTACAGTCTTGTACCATTAATATTACGGATATTATTAACAGTGTACCCACTCATCTCTTCTTGCTCGGGAATTGAACTTTAATGCTTTAGATTGTGAGCCGAGTGCGCTAACCAATGTTCCGCAGGTGTGTGATCCATAAACTGCCCACTCACACAAAACCTAGACTCACATCCCCTTGAAAGTTTGCCGCAATGGAAATTCGGTGAGCTTCCAAAAAATCTGACATAATCCAGATCGACTCTTACACTCACTATCCTATGTGCCAGCTTAAGCTGGTATCACACGAACGCTTTTTCCCTCAACATTTATCCTCAACACTGGTCTGGCCACTTATGAGGTCAACAATAATAATATTTCGGTCACCTAAATGAATCTACCATCAGTCTAGTTTCCGATACCAGTGCAAAACATTTCAGAAATGTTGTCAGAAAAAAATGTTGATCATCGAATGTTGACTATAAATGTCCTCGTGTGATACCGGCTTCAGGGTAGACAAGCCAATTCGTAAGTGGTGTCCCAATTAGTACGCAATATCAATTATTTATACTACCAACCAAAATTATATTAGTCACAGTATAAACATTAACACATTTAAGGGAGAGGTAATCGCTTTTTCTGGACTCCCTTCTCCCTCATGTTTAACATATTATTTTTGATAATTTAAGACATTCGTTCCATTAGTTTGACGATTTCGAGACCTTTCGCTCCATTTTGTTGTCAATATTAAGACCTTTCGTGCCATTTAGGTGTTGATTTTTCCGTGGCGAGCGGAAGCGAGCCTGCAATTTTAGAAGGAACAGGCCAGGAAATTTTTCTATCGAAAAATGTACAAATTTCTCTTGACAGGGGCTTTAGGTGGTGTTTTATTAAGCTTGTTGGAGGTCTAGCGGGGAAACTCAAAAATAAATTAATAAACAAATACATAGACCAAAAAATACAAGCACTACCCCCTTAATATATACAGTATATACAGTATGCACGATAGTTAAGGTATACTTCGACTCTAAATATATTAATCCAACGCTACTAATTGTGTTGCTATTTGGATTAGTATTGCGTATTAATTGGATCCCCGCGTACGAATTGGCTAATCTATACTATACAGCCACGCTTAAATGTCGTGTCGCACATTCACATCTGCAACTTCAATTTCCTTTCTCGATAAACGACACAAAAATCATTATTAAACGAATCTTGAATAGGTTTTGTTCGTGTTCCAGATTGTTTTTGTACTACAAATAATAATTAACTGTCTGGATGGTGTAATGATTAAGAGTGTTTAAGATCTGTATGTGGTAACCAGGTCCGAATCCCGGGGAGATCACATGCTTTCATTAATATAATTGGGTGGCGTTTGGTGTTGGAGTAATATTAATACAATAGAATACCTGAACCAAACTGAGCTAACCTTACAAGACAAAGATTCTATCTGTGTGTAAACAGACTTAAAATTAATTATTCTGAGTAATTCAACTAAAGATGTCGTTATGAGGGAAGGGCACAAATTTTACACCACTCTACAGTATATCAGAAAGAAAAACTTGCTATAATATTCAATATATAATTATACACCATTAAAAATAAAATTAAAAACAAAATCTGGAGTTCTGGGTAGCCAAGGAAAAGTTACGGGACCAAAACATTGTTGGGAGGCGCCCGTAAGGCTTAGGTTCCAACTACACTGAAAATAACCCCCCCCCCCTCCCCCCGAGCGGTTGTGTGTTTATCGGTACATATCAATTTGGTACATTTTTCGATTTTTAAACCTAAATTACACTAAACTAACCTAACCTAACCTAACCTAACCTAACCTACCTAACCTAACCGAAAACACTCCATTTCAACGTATTTTAAAGAGGTGTGTACCGATTAACTGTCGCCCCAAACCTCATGTACCTGTAAACTTACAAATATCCAGAGATTTGTACCAATAAACCGACAATCGCTCGTACACATACACACACACACACACACACACACTCATACTCTCTCTCTCTCTCTCTCACTCTCTCTCAGCTATACACACAATTTATTTAATTGAACGATACTGTTACACTGATGCATTATTTTGAAACATTGCCATACTGCATTCTTACATTACACAGTCACATCTAAAGACCACATACTGTACTGTACTACCACATACCACTCCTCCATATACGGTACCAATTACAACCACACACCACGCATTAATATCACACACCACATTTCGTCACATCTACATATCATCGAACATATTTTCTTTACATCCACAAACACATCACTTCTCCACACCAACACCACATAAGCCATTACATACTTACATCCACGCACCACACACTACCATTCCACTCATTAAATAGCACACCAAATGCATCATGCATCCACACACATATACCCACATACCACACACTAAATATAATAAATCCCAGCCACTGTACCCAAGCCAACCCCGCCAGGCAAGTGAAACGAACAAGCAAAAGATAAAACATTTTGGAATTAAACACACACCAATTTACGGGATAGGATTAATGGTTTTCCTTGAATTATAGCACTGCACACCATTTCTCCACATAATCAAACATTCACTCAGAACATATTCAAATCACATCACATAGTCATATTCACACACACCATTCCTCCACATAGCAAATCACATCACATAATTATACGAACCACACTATTTTGAAAATTCGAAAAATCTATTGTAAATTATTGAATCGGCTTGAAATGTTGGGATTTTTTTTTTTTGGGGGGGCCCCCTGATGATAATGTGTAAATTTCATAATCATTAGATAATTAGAACAACAAATAATTTGATTAGAGGTCCCTTCCCGTAACACTCCACGAGCGGCTAGGTTAATAACTTCTACTACCTGCCCAGCGGGCATATTTACCCTAAATGAGCTTCATTCCATGCTCTTTTTCATGCATAAAGAAGAGCCAGAGCGTAATACAATTATGTATCCGTGAAAGGGCGTTAATTGAGCTTTCCAATGACACCTGAACCATCCTTCTACGATCACGGGTTGTCTTGTAACGATCGTGCAACACGAAGGAAAATCCCTAAAATACGGTAATTTCCCGACATATTTCCCTGTCTAGGGAGGCAGTGGGTGTGAATGTGTGTAGAGGTGGGGCCAGTTACGGCGCGGGAGCCGTGCCGAACGGTCAGAGCCAACCTACGCTCCTCCCACCGCTCGGACTCTCTCTCAGAGCCAATTATGTGCTCAACATTGCATACGACTTAAGGCGGGCCCCGCTCTTTAGGTAGGTGTTCTCTAGACCGCCTTAAGTCGGGCCCCGCCAAAGAGGGGTTAAGGGGGGATGGGCATATTTATTTGCTCATTTATGTATCTTTATACTATTTTTTGTAGTTTTCTCCGTAGACCTACAACAAGCTTATAAAATATCCGCCCAAGACCCTTTTTCAAGATTTATTTGTACATTTTTCGATAGAAAATGTCCCAGCCAAAGGCTGGTTCCTCTTATATTACAGGCACCCTATCGCTCGCCAGTAATAAATCGACAACTAAATGACACGAGCAGTCTTAATATTGACAAAGAAATTGGATGGAAGGTCTTAAAATCGCCAAATTAGTGGGTCCGAACGTCTTTAAATATCAAAACTAATGGGGATAAACATGAGGGGGGGGGGTCCAGACAAACGACATGTCCCCCCCTTAAGCATCAACCACTATCAAATTCACATGCTACATACAGTATTCCTCTACATATCTCTCTCTCTCTCTCTCACACACACACACACACACACACACACACACACACACACACACACACACACACACAGAGCCCGTAGCCTAGTAGGTAGAGCTCTCGTCTCACACACGAGGGGTCGGATGTTCAATCCCCGGCCGGGCGGAGACAAATTGGGCTTGTCTCCTTTCATGTGTTAGCCTCAGTTCACCTAGCTGTAAATAGGTACCTGGAATAAGTGAACGACGTTGTGACGTCCCATCTGGGGTTGGCAAAAAATGGTACAAGGCGAGATGGGTATCATATGGTTCACCTAAGCTGATGGCTACCTAAGCCTTCGGGCGAGACGGTACCGTCTATAGTGAGAATGGTACCATACAGATCCACCCTAAGCCTTCGTTTCCGATGTCGCCAATTGGCTAAAAATACAGACTACACACACATCCACAGCCATTCCAACGATACATATAACAACTACACATATAGGAGGCGGGAAATAACGAGCATGCTCACTCCCGCAATACAACTAGAGTAAGTACAACTAGAGTAAGTACACACACACACACACACACACACACACACACACACACACACACACACACACACACACACACACACACACACTAAAATACCCACATACCACTCCACACATAAAACCCCTCTCCTTTTTTCACCCATTCTAGTGTACCAAACTGCTCGCCTCGATTCCTACACGCAAAAGTTAAAATATTTGGTAATACTATGCCGACAATTTTATGGGCTAAGATGATTTGTGTTACAGTCTACCACCACATACACTTCTCCACATGCCACCATATAACCAAATCGCACTTTCTTACAGTCGTATACACATTCACAAACCATCACATATCACCTCTCTACTCGCCAAATCACACCACACTTCCACATATGGTTACCAGATACATACATCCGATAAACATGCCTTCACACATCACATACTAGTATACCTCCACATTCTACATAACACACCACCAGCAAAATCACACATCCACCCATATCATTCAACTAAACACCACACTTCCACGTCCGTAACAAAATTTACCAAACACCGCTCCACACTCCCACACACCAAACATCGCCCCCCCCCCCCCCCCACCCCTTCCTTCCTTCCTTCCTTCCTTCCTTCCTTCCCTCCCTCCCCCCCCAAAAAAAAAAAAAAACCAAGGCAAGCGTAGCAGACCACTCGACTCAACTCGTACACACAGAAGTTTAAAAACATTCGGAAATAAACTTCGCAGCAATTTTACGGGGTAAGTTTATTTGTGCTGTGTGGGATATTAATTGGCTACATGACTCCGGGCTCACGGTTGCAATATTGTTTCTTGGGCGCTGATGGGATATTTTTAGAAGGTGAATTATTGTTTTCGTTTGTGATAGTATTATTATTAATATTGTTATATATGTGGCTATAATTCGCATATGATAGCATAACGCAAAACAAAATCATTACAGATTAATTAAGGGGAGGTTTTTAGTTTGTTTCCTACTCCTCCAGCAATCTTAAAATTTCACCCCCTTGACCCCCTTTCAAGATAAATTTGCAAATTTTTCGGTAGAAAAATGTCCCGGCCGAAGGCCGATTACTCTTACATTACAGGCTCGCTATCGCTCGCCAGGATAAAATCGACACCTAAATGGCACGAAAGGTCTTAAAATTGACAGAATGGGGCGGAAATTCTTAAAAATCACCAAACTAATGGGGCAAACGTCTTAAAATCTCAAAAGCAATGGGGCTAAACATGAGGGAGAAAGGGGTCAAGAAAAAAGTCCCTCAAGTGGATATCTCCCCTTAAAGCCATTGGTGTTTATCGAGGGCAGCAATAATCTTTTAACAATATTTAGTTGACCTTACTTGAGTTTATAGCTAACCTAGAACACGCCGAGAGAACATAATTCCATTGATTAAAAGCTACTGGGATCTATCTATTATGATGAAATTTGTTTACTGTGGACCAGAAGATCGTCAGTTGTAGTCTAACTTATAGACGTTAATGGGGGTGACCTGTTTATATTTTATCCCTCTGGGTTGTATCCATTCGGCCCCATTAAGCCTACTGTTTTGAGACGTTTATCCCCATCCAGGTGTCGATTTACACCTGGCGAGCGATAGCGAGCCACCATATTTTGGATAATGAGTTAGACAGCTGGCTAAATTTGTACATTTTTTGATAGAAAAATGTCTCCGGCGAAGTCGAATTTCTTCATAAAATGCTGGTTCGCTATCGCTCGCCAGGAAAAAATTGACACATGGATGAGGATAAATGTCTTAAAACAGTAGGCTAAATGGGGCCGAATGAATACAACCAAGAAAGAGAAAAAAGCAGGTCTTCCCCCTCAAGGTGTTCTTTCTAAGGTTTCCTAAGCGTTGCCAAGCTTCTACAACACCCCTGGCTAGACCAATAAACCAATAAAATACCCCTACTATTTGTCACCAATTCATATAGAAAAACAAATGTCTAGGTTATATTCGAAGACGATGTAATGACGGAATGGCAACGCTCAATACAATGCGTGACGTGTATAAATAAGATGTACTCATCAAGTGTGACAAATATGAAGCAACCGAGACCTCGAGACTCCATTTGCTACAGGTTACTTACGGGGGGTTACATTTTTTGTGTTTTATCTTTCTTTCCCTTTCTCTCTTTCCCTGGCTTGTATCCATTTGGCCCCATTCAGCCAACTGTTTTAAGACGTTTATCCCCATCCCTGTGTCGATTTCTTCCTGGCGAGCGATAGCGAGCCAGCACTGCATTGAGAAATCCGGCTTCGCCGGAGACATTTTTCTATCGAAAAATGTACAAATTTAGCTTGCTATCAAAACAAAAATATATATATGCTGGCTCGCTACCGCTCGCCAGGAAAATATTGACACCTGGATGGGGGTAAGCGTCTTAAAACAGTAGGCTGAATGGGGCCGAATGGATACAAGCCAAAGAGAGAGAGAGAGAAAGATAAAAACAAATAGTTGAGTTTCCCTAAAAGCCTCTATAGTCTCGAGGTCCAGACATAACGCAAGAGGACACAATAATACAATAATACATAATACAATAATACAATATACCAATACAGTATAATTCCGCTCGTGTGCCATCCACTGAGTTATACACAGAGCAAAGAAAGTCAATAATAACCAGGACGGGAACATACACTTACAAACATTATGGGTGCAAAGAAGGGGTGAAAAGGATATATAAAGTGCCCATAATATTTTGCCCAAGACGGACCGTTTTTTTTTTTTTTTCATTTATTCCTGTATTTCTTAGTTTTCTCGCTAGACCTCCATCAAGCTTAAAAAAACACTCTCTAGACCTCCCTTCAAGATAAATGTGTACATTTTTCGGTAGAAAAATGTCCCGGCCGAAGGCCGATTCTTCTTAAAAATACAGGCTCGCTATCGCTCGCCAGGAAAAAATCGACACCTAAATGGCACGAAAGGTCTTAAAATTGACAAGGAAATGGGGCGAAAGGTGGTAAAATCGCCAAACTAATGGGCCGAACGTCTTAAAGTCTCAAAACTAATGGAGCCTAAACATGAGGGAGAAGGGAGTCCAGAAAAACGGTCTGCCTCCTCAGGAATATTTATTGGTAGTGATGAACCAATCCATTAGAAAGATAGAAAGGTGTGTCACTAAAAAAAAAAGATACTAAATCACTATCAATATATCCCTATTGATTTCGTATACCCTTTACTTCTTACAGTGTATATGCACGACATGATAACATTTCCACCAACTCATGTAAATATGCATGTGTGCCTGAGTTCGCATGCAAGTGAGGAGGCAAAACAAAAGAGTCCCAGTAAAATAACAAAATACAACCTATAAATAAAACGGGGGACCTGAGTGAGCCAATTTACATATGCAGACTAGTGGATAAAAATTGAGTTTGGAGGAGACATGGAAGAGAGGGAGGTGGAAGAGGACAGGAGGAAGGAAGGGAATGGAGGAATGAAGAGAAGAAAAATGAAGGGAGATAAACGAGGGCAGGAAAATGAAGGCGGAGAGGAGGAAGGACACATGGACGTAAGGAAGGAAGGAAGGAAGGGAGGGAGGATATGGATGGAAAGTAAAAGAGTAATTGAAAAGTACAAATGAATGAATAAATTGATCAATTAAGTAATGAGAGAGAGGGAGGGGGGCATGAAATTGAAGTTACACCTGAATTTTCCGGCAATTATCGATCGACATACATTTTATCGTGGCGACAATTCTAGACCACTTTGTATTGGTGTTGGCAACTAGTTTTCCAGCTGATGGTATAATAAATGACTTAGCAGCTGATTTATCGATACCTAATGGATACTTATGAAACTGCTATGCCTCTACATCATATATTTACCAAGCATTCATAGGAACTTATATCGGTACAAAATCTAAGTAATAGGTTAATAATTAAAATCAAAATGAGGACATGAACAATTTACCGTCAGCTGATAATAAACAGACTATAGTAAGAAACTTGATTCAGGCATTTTGTTCAATTCTTAAAAACTTTGTATCCTTATAATATTGAACTCAAGATGGCTTGAATAACCGAACAGAACGAATGACCGGAACAAGAAGCGCTTCTGTAACTCCAACAAAGGAACAGAAAAGTATAAGCTTGGTGAGACAAGGTGGGGACCAGACAGCAGGAACCTTCCGGAAGGGAGAAGAGGAAGAAAGGAATAGAAGTATATAGAGAGGACTGGACCAGAAGAGGGGCTTGAAAGAAGAAGAACAATTTAATGCAGGGAAAAATGCAATGAGCCATTAAATAAAGATTGAATTACAAACGGCAAAGAGCAAAACAATGTCCACATCTGTCTAAAACGTATTGGGGAAATATATACAGTTACAGTAAGTATTTCCTTAAGGGGAGATGGTTCACTTTTTGGGCGATTTTTGCACGTATTCATGATTTTTCTAGTTTCCTCCCTAGACCTCCATCAAAAAAAAAAAAAAAAAAAAAAACATCTATTAGATTCCCCTTCTAGATTAGTTTGTACATTTTTCGGTAGAAAAACGAAGGCCGGTTCTTCCAACATTACAGACTCACTATCGTTCGCCAGGGAAAAAATCGACACCTAAATAGCACGAAAGGTCTAAATATTGACGAAGAAATGGGGCGAAAGGTCTTTAAATCGACTAACTAATGGGGCAAACATCTTAACATCTGAAAACTAATGGGGTTAAACATGAGGGAGAAAGTGGTCCAGAAAACCGGCCCATCCCCCCTTAACCTCTAGTTAATGTATAGTCGTGAGTATAATTATAAACAGTTACATTATATCGAATCTATTAATTTATATAGACAAATTCTGAAGCATCTGTGGTATAATAAAGCATTGTATTATCTCGTCTGCGTACAATACTGATTTAAATGGGTGAGTCAATATTTATGCTCTTGACTGTACAGTCGGCCTAATAAGTGATGTCTCGGCACCAATTATGTTTTGATCAATAATTGGTATTAGCATTATTTACACATGATTTCTTCTTTTTGAGTGAGATATACAACCATGGTCCTACACTTACCCACCCTATTCAACATCTGACAGACATTAATACAGTACAGAGCGAGCCAAACATAATGCCAGTTGAGACATGACTTATTAGCGCCACTGTACTATCGGCGGCAAAATTCCTGTCGTCTCCCCTGCCAAACAGTTCTAACCTTTGCTCTCCCCCATCAAGCTACTCCCTCCTCCCATCTGGTGGTAGAAGTATGCACGTTTTGTATACAGTAGGCCTACCTAACATTTTAGAGTCTAAGAATATTGCAGGTCACGGTGAGGCAGGAGAGGCGACAACACTTTTGCCGCCGACTGTACAATCGGATCAAGGAATCCTTTACTCCACATATAATACTGCCTCTGTTCTGATCACCTAACAGTAAAATAAGTCTATGACAGGGTAACAAGTTTCCGTTCATCGGGTCTTTACTACTACTACTACTACTACTACTACTAAACTGTAAACGACTGGTAAGAGCTCTTTCCTAGTAGTTGCGTTGGTCTGAGTATGTAAATAATAAGTGGTATACTAATCCTTAACATAAGATTCTAGATCAGTAATGTAAACATTGGGTGAGGACCGTGAGGTAAACCACCACCTCGATCCAACTAATCTAAAGGCGGCGTCACATTGGCAGTTTTCGGTGTTTTTACATGGCAAAATGTTGTGATTCTTGGATAAAAATAATCAAGTCAGTCACATAGATCAATTAACTCACTCTAGTAATAAGTCAGTACCGTACATGGAGTTGATGATGATCGTAAAATAAATCAGGTAATTGAGGACAAAATCAGCGATAATGTTGACGAGAAAAAAACGGCAGGAAATCTGCCCGTGTAGCACCGCCTAAGTATAACAAAACTAATATAATACTAATATGGGTTGCTACCCCCAAATATATAATAATAAAAACTAATAATAATAAATATCATATTAATAATATTTATAATCTAATATGGGATTCTACAAACTTATATGCCAAATACTTTCGCTATATTATTCTCCTCCACTACACCTACGCTAAAAGTTTGGTATCCAGGGGAAACCACAAGGGGGCAACCATTCCTTATCGATACTGTACTGTCACCCATAAACATTCCAGGTCCTCTTATATTCTTTACGCAAATACAAGTTTCAGGATTCATTTATGCATATAATCCTTATATTATATTACAGATATGGATTTATTTTTAACTCATAAATCATCTTGCATTTACAGTATACTGCATAAACTTGAATTTTAATTTATATGAGATGTCATAGTTTATTTTATTTTTATTGTTTTCCATTATTTACCTTCGGTAAAAGCCCTAACACTCAGGGGGAAAATGTGGCAGAAGGCCATGCAGACACAAACAGATAATACAGAGTAATTAAAAACAATAATCATGATTTATGCTAATGAATGGCTGAACATCGAGATAAGTAGCCTAAATGTGCCAACCTCACTCAGTCTTCAGAAAAATACACTAACTAAAGACTATGAACACAGTTAACCTTACCCTGGCGAAAAATGTCATCACCCATCCGCTGATTTATTGACATTTAATGGCAGTAAAATACAATGCTTACATGGCATCAATAGCATGTTTCTGTAATGACAATATATACATTTCATAATCAAAATGTAGTCACATCTCAACAGTCAAAATTAGAAGATGATAATATACTTGCGGGAACAATAAATAGGGCTGTATATACACCACACTACACTCTCCTCGATAGTAATTACGATCCATCGTATTTACGAGGCCAATGAGATGGTAGAATCAAGGTGGGGTGTCATTCTGATTGGTTGGTCGTGAAGTCCATACGATGGTGTTCTCGAGCAGTCGGGTTGTGTCCACTGATAATACGGCCCATAATTTCACCGTAGTTAAGACCCATGAAAGTCAACGAAAGTTTGTAAATAATAAGTGGAATACACGAGTTATCAACATTATTCAGCCAAACACTATATTGACGCGCTGTTCAACTAATTAACGTTTTTTGTGAAGGTGGACCTGAACAAATGAAAGAGAGGTAGCAAGGATTCGAAAGGGGGTCAGGAAAGAAGAAGTGCTAGCTAGAAAGGGAGGAAATGGGGGGGGGGGACATGTGGCCATATTCTTAAACAATAACACAGTAAACAAAAGCAAACTCTTAGATGAACGAAACATGTAGAAATATCTTGTAATCTTTAGCAAAATGAGAACAAACAATTGTCTTCAATATTATTAAAATATCAGTAACGAAATACTTGGAAATATATTTTGACAATTTGGATGTCATCACTCGCCAATAAAGTAACAATGAATGGCATATATATATACAGTATATATATATATATATATATATATATATATCTAATCTCTCAGTGGGGTTCGAATCGCCGACCGTCAGGACAGTAGCCGACGCTTTAATCAACTACACCACGGCTATCGTCCTGACGGTCGGCGGTTCGAACCCCACTGAGAGATTAGAAACATTTAGTGGCTCACGTGTATTTGTGATATATACTCAATATGTATACTGTATATATATATATATATATATATTATTATCTTCAGGAAATTGGGGGATTATCAATTTATTTTCCGCAATTTAGCACTCCCTTCATTTCACTTAGTTTGATATGGAACTAGCCAGACCCTATCCGCATGTCTACAAATACGTCTGTCAACCCCTGCAATGCCATGACACCATTTTCATTTTTTTCTGGTTGACATCATAAAATTTAATTAAGCTAAGTTTCCTCAAAGTCCAAGGGGTAAAACTGATTGCCCCTTTACCTAACAAATGTTCTCCAAAATGTGTATAAAACTGTCTACTAATAGCCAATAAAGTTATATACCGGTATAGTCGCCACTGTGGGCTCCATGGTCCGTGGCCAACTAACCGAGTTCTGCGCCAGGGCACCCAGGACCAGAAAGCGATTCTGTATCCCAGGTGGCGGCGTGGACGACATTGTTGCGGCTGTGGAAGAGGTTTCCAGGCTCGCCCCCGCAAGCACTACGTACGTCATCCACGTTGGATCTAACGATGTCCAACGGACGCGGTCAGAGGAACTACTTTGCAAGTACCGGCGGCTGATCAGGTCCTTCAAGGAAAAATCTAATAGAATCTTAATTTCAGGAATTGTTCCCCGGATTGATGTAGAAAACCGATTCTACAACATAGCTACCAGTACAAATCGACGACTAGCCAAACTCTGCAGGGAGGAGGACATCGGCTTTGTCGACACGTGGGATCATTTTTACTATGATAAATCTTTGTTTTCAGGAGATGGTGTACATCTCAATGAAGTAGGAGCTGCACATCTTGGTCGTCTGCTGAACGATGCAGTCAAGGATTTCCGTTCAAAAAAACGGGGTCAACCAGACCCCAGACAGGGTAGTGTAAGTCAAATACGAACTGAAAATTCAGACAATGCACAATCAGTAACATCCAACTCTAATACTCTTAAGGTGTTTTATGTAAATGCTCGTAGCATACGCAATAAATTTTCAGATCTAGAGGAAATCGTGTTTACAGAACATTATGATATAATTGGCATTACAGAATCTTGGTTAAATACGGAAGACAGAGACTTTTTAGCCGAATATACGCTTCCTGGTTATACAATGTTTGAGAAAAGTCGGATCAATAGAAATGGAGGAGGAGTTCTGTTTTTTATAAAGGAGTCTTAATCCCGTCTTAATGTCAAAACCTCAAATTGCGAATATAGACATATCTTACGTACTATTAAATAATAAACGAGGAACTAAAATAACACTAGCTTTATTATACAGACCCCCATCTCAATCAGTGCAAACTGACAGTGAAATTTATGAACAAATTACATAAATAATTAACATACAAGATACCGTAATTCTTGGCGATTTCAACTTACCCGTGACTAAATGGGGCGATATTCTTACTTCACACTCTGGACACGACCTCTATGTTAACTTGCAAGAGAGTTCACTTTTTCAATTTGTACAATCTCCGACCCGTGGTAATAATGTGCTTGACCTTGTACTCGCAACAAAAGAAGAATTAATAGAGAATTTGAATGTTGGTGATGAATTCAGTAACAGCGACCATCGTACGATAACTTTCACTTTAAAGTTTACTAGTAACAAATCAAATAGCAGCATTGAGAAAGTCCCTAATTTCAAGAAAGCAAATTTTCATAAACTTAAATCAAAGCTTAAAGAAACTGACTGGAGCTTTCTGACTAACAATAACGACATAAATACATCTTGGGAGTGTTTCACAACCACTTACCTTAAGGCAGTGCAAGACTGCATACCATCGAAAATACGGCGTCCAGGCCATAATGATAAGCCCAAATGGTGGAATAAAGATATTTCAGACTGTCTGCTTGCTAAAAAATTTGCTAATGATAGATTAAAATCCTCACAAAATGACGAAGAACGGCTGAAATTTGTAGAGCTACAACGCAAAGCCAAAAAGTTAATTAAGCAAAGTAAAAAGACCCTGGAGTTACATGTTGCGAATCAAAGTAAAACAAACCCGAAAGAATTCTATAGTTATATCAGAAAGAAAAAAGTAGTTACTTCAACTGTTGGACCTTTAGTCGATGAAAATGGAGAATACACCAAAGACGAAGTATAAATGAGTAATGCCCTCAATACCTTCTTTGCATCAGTTTTTACAACAGAAGACCTCAGTGATATCCCTACACCATCGCTAATTCAGATTGATAATTCAGATGTTCTAAGCAATATCACCGTTACAGAGAGAGAAGTATTGAATTGTTTAGATAAACTCAAGGTAAATAAAACGCCTGGACCTGATACAATCTCGCCTAGAGTTCTAAAGGAAGCTAAGGATGAGCTCTACAAACCACTGACATTGCTATTCAATGAATCCTTGCAGTCTGGGACTATGCCTGATCAGTGGAAGCTAGCCAACGTAACACCGATATTCAAAAAAGGCAGCAAATCCCTACCCAGTAATTATCGTCCAATTAGCTTAACCTCAATTGTATGTAAAATGCTAGAAACGGTCAAAAGAGACAGACTCGTAAATTACTTAGAGGCAAATAACTTACTTAAAGATACTCAACACGGCTTTCGTAAAAAACGTTCCGTTTAACAAACCTCTTAGACTTCTTCCACGATATCCTCAACCTCTACGATGAGAGTAAAGCTGTAGATATTATATACCTTGATTTTCAAAAGGCCTTTGACAAAGTTCCCCACAAACGTTTACTGCTAAAACTAAAAGCGCATGGAATACAAGATGGTGTGTTGAAATGGATAGAAAATTGGCTCAGCGACAGAAAGCAAAGAGTAGTCATAAACGGTAAGGCATCTAAATGGACCAATGTAAGTAGCGGGGTACCCCAGGGATCGGTACTAGGACCAATTCTCTTTCTAATTTACATCAACGACATAGATGAGGGTCTCACCTGTACAATCTCAAAATTTGCTGACGATACAAAAATTGCAAATAGCGTACTCTCAAAAGAACAAGTTGACGATATGCAACACAATCTAGATAAATTGTCATGTTGGGCCCAAATTTGGCAAATGAGTTTCAATGCGGATAAATGTAAAGTACTACATATCGGATACCTAAATGAGAAAGCAAACTATTCGATGAATGGCACTCAGCTTAAGAATGTAAACAAAGAAACCGATCTGGGAGTAACAATATCGAGTAACCTAAAACCGAGTCAACAATGTTCAGAAGTTGTTAAGAAGGCAAACAAAATAATTGGCTTTATAGGCAGGTCATTTGAGCATAAATCCAAAGAAGTTATCCTAACCCTTTACAATTCCTTAGTCCGCCCTCTTCTGGAATACTGCGTTCAATCCTGGTGCCCTTATTACCAAAAAGATATAAACAAGCTAGAACGAGTTCAACGTAGAGTTACCAAAATGATACCTAGCCTAAAGAACAAACCATACGAAGAGCGTCTTAGAGAATTAAATCTATTTCCTTTAACCCAGCGCAGATTAAGAGGTGACTTAATTCAAGTGTTCAAAATCATCAAAGGCATCGACAATATGAACTGTAGTAAGTACTTCACTATCGACCAATCTAATAACACGCGGGGAAACGGTTGCAAAATTATTGGTAAATCTTTTAACTCACACGAATCTAAGAATTTCTTCTTCAATCGAGTTGTCAACTTGTGGAATGGGCTTCCCCGAGACGTTATAGACTGCAGCACCGTTGATTCATTTAAACTCCGCCTAGACAAATATCTCGCATCAAACCCGCGACTGACTGCGTTTGTAAATGAATAACTTTATTTTATCCCCCCTCAGTTACTAACCCATCTGTCCCCTACTAACTTCCTAATCCTGCCACGGACATTAGTTCTAGGGCAGTAGTTCCTTTTCCAATGTTCCCTTACCCACTCTAAACCACTGTTTGGACACTTGATCCTCAGTGTTTTGGAGGACAAGCAGCCTAGAAGGGTCACTAGACCTGTTGTTGCTTGATTTCCTTTGTACTCCTTTGTACACCGTATTGAAAGGGTTAAAACCTCTGTAGGAGAGAGACAAAATTATTGGAAGGAAACGGATATGAGCGAAGGATGAATTACAGAGCTAATTGGAATGCACGACAGATCTGGAGGGGAAAACGAAAGAAAAGAACGAATGTGATGAGGGGAAGGAAGAGATAAAACTAGAGGAGTGGAGAAGAGGGCAACGGCAAGAACTGGGAGACAATTATTGTGATTGAATTGTATGAGGGAAGTGGCAAGGAGGCAGGCATATCGGATAGGAAAGGGATACGAACGGAAGGAGAGGAAAAGTGGAGAAAAGTGTGGAAAATTAAAACATGGAGGGAATAAATGAAAGAGGGAAGAAGATGTGTAAGGAAAACAATAAACATTAAAGTATATACATAATGAAAACATGGACAAATCATGGCAATATGATGGCAAATTTAGGGAGATGGGGCAAGAACCAGTGTATACAGTAGTTGGAAAGGAAATTAGAATGTCGAGAATATCCAGTATATAATAAGGTAATAACAACAAAGAAACTAAAACAAAAAACTAAACTAAACAAAAAATAAACAAAATTAAGGGCAAAATCAGGATGAACAATAAAAGTAGGTAATATTTATGACAAACTAAAGAGCAACAGGATAGAGTACATGATACAGAACAAATATTACACGAGGGAGGGAAATAGCACAATAGACATATTTAGGGAGAGGTAGGATAGACTGTGTTCGTAGGACAGAAGACGAAGAGGGTAGGAGTAGAGGAAATATACAAGAGTCCAACTACAATATAGGAGAATGCCAGTGAAGGTAACAGGACAAACAGAAAAGCAAGAATGCATACTACATCAAAGTTGAAGCATGTGGAGGAGGAGCAGGAGGAGGGGGCGAGAATGTCAAGCAATATAAATTAAGGAAAGGAATGAAGAAGGAGATATAAAGAAAATATAGAAGGAATGTACGTCACACGAGGACAGGCCAAAAGCGAGAATGCATATTACATCAAAGTTGCGGCATTGGTAGGAGGAAGCAGAAAGAATGTCAAGCAATATAAATAATGGTCGCACCCGGCCTTAAGGGGAGGCTGGACGTTTGTTTGATCTATTAATTCATGTATTCATATATTTTTTTAGTTTCCAACCTAGACCTCCATCAAGCTTAGAAAAACACCCCCTAGAGCCCAGTTCAAGATAAATTTGTACATTTTTCGGTAGAAAAATCTCCCGGCCAAAGGCCGGGAGATAAATTGCAGATTTATTGCAGATTTATTGCAGATTCGCTATCGCTCGCCAGGAAATAATCGACACCTAAATGGCACGAAAGGTCTTACAAATTGACAACGAAATTATCCATATTAAGAAACGTTGCATCCCTTGCATTATTCTACAGATATTTTCACAGCAATTCTTCCGAGGAACTTGCTTCAATTGTGCCGCCTCTCCACATCTTTCCCCGTAGAACTAGGGCAGCTGAGAGCGCCCATGAATTTACACTTTCTCCTCCACAATGCAGAACTTCTGCTTATCAGAATTCATTTATCCCCAGAGCTACTACTCTTTGGAATTCACTTCCCTCGAATTGCTTTCCACAAACTTACAATCTACAAATTTTTAAATCCAGTTGTTACAAACATTTTATGAATGGAGGATGCCTTTAGGCACATGGACCTTTTTGTTTTATCTGTGTTTTTCCTTCCTCCGTTCATTGTCTCTTTAAAAAAAAAAAAAAAAAAAAAAAAAAAAAAAAAAAAAAAAAGTGTTGACATCGCCAAATTAATGGGCCGAACGTCTTATAATCTCAAAACTAGTGGGGCTAAACATTAGGGAGAAGGGGGTCCATAAAAACGGTCTGCCTCCCCTCAATTCCTTACGCTACGGTACCATAGTTCTCTTGGCATCCCTGTCTGCTGTTCCTAACTCTAATTACCACATTTGTTTTCATATAAACTGCAGGTTAACTGGACTGGGTGAAATCTCAGGTTAGATCAAATAATTAACCCATAATATGCAAACAGCTAATGGAATGAAACCTTTTAAAATCTCCAAACTAATGGATCGAACCAAGGTAGGTCCAAAACGACCTCCATCGGACTAAACCGGGTTAAGGGGGGGTCACCGTTTTTTTTTTTTTTTATCTTTCTCTCCTTTTCTCTTGCCCTGGCTTGTATCCATTCGGCCCCATTCAGCCTACTGTTTTAAGACGTTTACCCCCATCCAGGTGTCAATATTTTCCTGGCGAGCGGTAGCGAGCCAGCATATATATATTCTTGTTTTGACAGCAAGCTAAATTTGTACATTTTTTGATAGAAAAATGTCTCCGGTGAAGCCGGATTTCTCCATACAATGCTGGCTCGCTATCGCTCGCCAAGAAGAAATCGACACCTGGATGGGGATAAACGTCTTAAAACAGTTGTCTTAATGAGGTCGAATGGATACAAGCCAGGGAAAGAGAGAAAAGGAGATAAAAATAAAAAAATAAAGCCATTGACTCCCCTTAAGAAAGTCCAATAATACTTGACCTAGCCTGGTGCAGCTGCCCCCTGGGAATCCTGCAAACGTGGGAGTGGAGCCAACTGTTACATAAAGCAAATACTGTAACAAAGTTGTCAGGGAACTTGTTTTCTCACCACTCACAGACAAATGTTTTGAAGATGTAAAAGACAATTTAGTCAGCTAAGTATAGTTCTGAGCTCTGATAGTCGAAGGCGGTCATATATACAGTATATATATAAACTTATTTAAATGTGTGTGTAACATCATACATTTGTAATACTAAGAAACAGGCAGTCATATGCTACTTTAAGGGGTGACCTGCTTTTTTGTATTTATCTCCTGTTCTCTATTTCTCTGGCTTGTATCCATTCGGCTCCATTCAGCCAACTATTTTAAGACGTGTATCCCCATCTAGGAGTCGATTTCTTCCTGGCGAGCGATAGCGAGCCAGCATTATATGAAGACATCCGGCTTCGCCGGAGACATTTTTCTATCAAAAAATTTACAAATTTAGCCTGCTGTCAAAAACATTTTAAAGATATGCTGGCTCGCTACCACTCACCAGTAAAAAAATTACACCTGGATGGGGATAAACGTCTTAAAACAGTAGGCTGAATGGGGCCAAATGGATACAAGCCAGAGAAAGAGAGAAAAAAGCAGGTCACCCCCCTTAAAGGGCATAATTAGCGACTAACTCATTTGAATCCATATCGAACGCAAAAGAAACAATAACTGCCTTTCCTATAGCCCAGATGCTGCACAACTTGGCTTTAAAGGTTTAAAGGTTCGATTATCCTTACCGGTATCTTATAATCTATCTGTAAGGCTGAATGGGGCAAATAATATCTCAATAAACCTTCTAAAAAATACTGGAGCCTCATAACTGCATAAAATCGTCTTTACCTTTAGACGATTTTTTTAAGCATATGATCAATCAGGCATTTTGGCTCGAACGTCCCTTGATTTTGGCCCTGTCACTCATTCAACTCTTGGGGAGGCACTCGCGACAGGCAGTTCTGCCTTTTGCCTCACTCACTCACATAGAACAAAACAAAATTTCTAGGACTCAAAGGAGTAAAAAAAAAATATATATATATACCATTCACAAAATATTGGACCGTCTTAAACTCTTAACTGACTAAAATCTTCTAACGTTAATCAGAATATAAGGTAAACACAAATTTCAATAAACTATCAAAATAATGTCGGTCCTTCTTAACTGCATAAAATCGTCTAATGTTAGCCAGAAAAAACGTAAAATCAAATCTCAATAAACTATCAAACTCATATCGGTCCTTCTTAAACTGCATAAAATAGTCTAATGTTAGCCAGAGTAAACGGTAAAAAAAAAACAGTCATCGTCCTGAAGGGGTTAATTTCCTCCGGTGCTAACTCTATTACTCGGGCCCCAATTTCCCACAGACTATTTCTCAGACGAAATAAGACGCAACGCTTTAGTTCTGGTGTGTGTGTGTGCGAGTGTGCGTGTGTGGGTGTGGGTGTGGGTGTGTGGGTGTGCGTGTGCGTGTGTGTGTGTGTGCGTGTGCGTGTGCGTGTGCGTGTGTGTGTGTGTGTGAGAGAGAGAGAGGTAACTTTGGGGTTTACTGGTTATATATACTTTCATTGTTTATTTACTTGTGTTACTGTCAATATTTATACTCCCCCTTGGATAAAGATATAATGGCCACTCATCCCAAAAATCAAATAATGACATACACAAAATATTACCAAAACAAGTAAATACGTTTAGGCTATACTACTACTACTACTACTACTACTACTACTACTACTAATAATAATAATAATAATAATAACAACAACAACGACGACAAACAACAACAAACAAACAACAATAAACATTTACATAATCATAATATTTATATTACCGGTACAATAAACAATAACAAATATACAGTATATGAAACAATAGGACGAGGCAATGTATTAGACGACGATTTATGAAGTTCCCCGAATTAATAACTGGTCAGTAAAGACTTGACAAGGAATATTGGATAATAATTGCATACAACTCGATACACTCCATCTTTCACTCACTCACTCTCACTCTCTCTCTCTCTCTCTCTCTCTCTCTCAATAATTTAGATTCATCTCACTTTCCGATGCTCTGCCTTTTTTTTTTTTTTTGTAAATTTTAATTTATCTTGATGACTTTGGTTCTCCTTCACATACGGTACGGTACTCATACTATCCTTTCATTCGTTCTGGTTAACAGCTTAAGGGGGGGTCAACGGCTTTTTTTAAACCTTTCTCTCCTTTTCTCTCTTTCCCTGGCTTGTATTCATTCGGCCTCATTTAGCCAACTGTTTTAAGACGTTTATCCCCATCCAGGTGTCGATTTCTTCCTGGCGAACCAGCATTGTATGGAGACTCCGGCTTCGCCGGAGACATTTTGCTATACAAAAATATATACAAATTTAGCTTGCTGTCAAAACAAATATATATATATGCTGGCTCGCTACCGCTCGCCAGGAAAATATTGACATCTGGATGGGGGTAAACGTCTTAAAATAGTAGGCTGAATGGGGCCGAATGGATACAAGCCAAAGAGAGAGGGAGAGAAAGAGAAAAAAAGCGAGGTGGGCTCCCTAACTAATACATTTAAAACATTACATGTTAAAAATATATATGTTTCTTCTTGAATTTATTAAGGAACACCCCGTTCTTAACATTAATCCTCCATTACAAACCCCATGCACTAAAATAAACTATCCAAAGCATATGAACCTCCCGGGATTCGAACTCGGGACACCACACCCAGAACACAAGCATCTAAACTATTACACCACCTTGCTTGTTAGAGGTCCTTCTTAAGGGGAGGTTTTCAGTTTGTTCCCTAGACCTCCATCAAGCTTAAAACTACACCCCCTAGACCCCCTTTCAAGATAAATTTGTACATTTTTCGGTAGAAAAATGTCCCGGCTGAAAGCCGGTTCCTCTTAACGCTCGCCAGGATAAAATCGACACCTAAATGGCACGAAAGGTCTTAAAATTGACAGAAATGGGTCGAAAGTTCTTAAAATCGTCAAAATAATGGGGCGAACGTCTAAAAATTAGAAAAGCAATGGGGCTAAACATGAGGGAGAAAGGAGTCAAGACAAAAATCCCTCAAGTGGCAATCTCCCCTTAAGCATCATACAATGGTCTAGTGGTCAGCCCAGAATGCGATACAATCATTACAGCAGCACCACCGTCATCACCGTTTGTATTGGGTGGTGTTTATATTAGAGTTTCTTTGGCCTTGATTAATCCGCAAATGTTCTTCTTAAGGGGGTACCACCTCGCTTTTTTTTTTCTCTTTCTCTCCCTCTCTCTTTGGCTTGCATCCATTCGGCCCTATTCAGCCTACTGTTTTAAGACGTTTACTCCCATCCAGGTGTCAAAATTTTCCTGGCGAGCGGTAGCGAGCCAGCATATATATATTTTTTGTTTTGACAGCAAGCTAAATTTGTAGATTTTTCGATAGAACAAAATTTCCGGCGAAGCCGGATTTCTCCATACAATGCTAGCTCGTTATCGCTCGGCAGGAAGAAATGGACACGTGGATGGGGATAAACGTCTTAAAACAGTTGGCTGAATGGGGCCGAATGGATACAAGCCAGGGAAAGAGAGAAAAGGAGAGAAAGATTTAAAAAAAAACGGTGACCCCCCTTAAGTTTTGTCCAGCAGAAGAAACAAATGTTCTTTTATGTATTCTAAATAATACCGTCGGATTATTGTATTCAGGAAAGATTGGTCGATTTTCAGTAAGAAAGCAAATGAAGAAGAACCCCTGAGACTCCGAAACAATCTTTCTAAATGGAATATAATTGCTTTGGGATTACTAAAAGAAAATTATGTATCGTCATTTGATTATCTCGCATTAAACAAAGATATTTTTTTATTTATTATTATTATTATTAGTTTTATTATTAGAGGATTTTATAACGTTCCGAAGAGATATGTGAGTCAAGTTATTTATTGAGATTGATGTTACCACCTTGCTTGGCAGGTTTTCTCCATAAAATGCTGGCTTGCTATCGCTCGCCAGGAAGAAATCAACACCTGGATGGGGATAAACGCCTTAAAACAGTTGGTTGAATGGGGCCGAATGGATACAAGCCAGGGAAAGAGAGAACAGGAGAGAAAGATAAGACAAAAGAGCCGGTGACCCCCCTTAAGCAGCATACATTTGTCTAGTGTTAGCAAGAATGCAATTAAAAGACAGTCAAATTTATTCCTAAAGCCATTAAATTATGCTTAGCCATAAATTATATATATATACAAATATATATATTCTGATATACTATACAAACTATCTGACTAAAAGGTTTGACATTAGCCACTCAATTCATGTATAGGTTCTAATTAAATCTAACAACTACATACTAGTATTTATGATACACTTCATTGTTTTATCTACTATATCGCTTTGTTTTTGGCTAAAGTTTCTGTAAATGTCCCTTCATTTTCTTCCTCCTTTTCCTTCTTCACCATTCACCACTTTCCAACTTTACTTCCACTCGATCACTCGCAGACTCTCTCTCTCTCTCTCTCTCTCTCTCTCTCTCTCTCTCTCTCTCTCTCTCTCTCTCTCTCTCTCTCTCTCTCTCTCTCTCTCTCTCTCTCTCTCTCCTCTCTCTCACGTATCTCTCTCTCTCTCTCTCTCTCTCTCTCTCTCTCTCTCTCTCTCTCTCTCTCTCTCTGCGCAAAGAATTCCACGTCCCATGTGTTGTGTTTATTTTTGCTTAATAGACCATGTTTCCCTATTCCATTAGCTTACTTTCATTCACACATTCTCCCTCTCCCTCTCTCCACTATGATCAAACCATTACCTTTCCTTGATCCTACACACACACACACACATACACACACACACACACACAGCCTCACCAATATTTGATATCTTGCCTTGCTCTCGCTTGTTCCAAATATTAAATGTTGTGTCTATATTGCATTCACTTCATTTCAATCCCAATAGCCTCTCAGTCTCTCTCTCTCTCTCTCTCTCTCTCTCTCTCTCTCTCTCTCTCTCTCTCTCTCTCTCTCTCTCTCTCTCTCTTACTAAAATCCAATTGGACTCGACTGGGGCCTGAAGGATTTTATTTAATCCTAGAAAATATTTACTTGGGTCAAGTGCACGAGTGTGTATGTGCGTGAGGCTGTATGGTATCAATTCACGTTCAATTATATATATATATATATATATATATATATATATATATATATATATATATATGTATACACGGAGATTATTCGGACTCCGTTTCCTATTACACTATCAACACCTATTATATTAACACTCTTCAATTAAGCTTAACATTCCACCTGCATCATTCTACACACAGCAATATATTTGTCGTCATTTTCACACTTTTCAAAAAAACTAAACAAAAACTAAATCTCCAGTATTCGCTAGTCAACATTCACCAATATCTCCTACATATTTTCCACATACACAGTACTTTAAACTCTTCCAAATATATCCACTATCCACTTCGCACCAAGCTATGTGTTCTAACTTATTCATGTTCTACCGACCTCTCTTTAGGCTTGTCCAGTTCATTATTATACATTCGTTCACATAATTATCTTCCCCATTCTACACTCATCCACATTTTTTCTGCATCTCATTTACATTCTTCCAAACATTTCGACTGGAATACTGCGAACAGTATGATGTTTATGTTATCAAAATTGGAGAAAATACAGGTGAGAGTAACAAACTTGCTAGCCTAAGAAATAATTCATACGAGGAACCTCTAGAAATATAAATCCATTTAGTTTAACAAAGTGCATGCTGCATTGGGACCTAATTCAAGTACCGATAATTAAAATTATAAAAGGTCTTGATAATATGAATGTCAACAAATACTTTAGAATTGATCATGCAAATTACACCAGAGGAAATGGTTGTAAGATCATTGGAAAAAAAAATCACTCACACAAGGCAAAACAGTTAGCCTATCTATAGCGAGTGGTAAACTTATGGAATGCAGTACTTAGTAATGTCATAGTGTGTTAAACTGTCTAAACTTTCAATAATCGAGTAGGTAAATACGTAACTGTTAACCCTCACTTAACTACGTTTACAAAGAAAGTTTCCCTTATGTAATCTTTCTTTCTCATAGGCTAGGTAAAAAGCTATCACCAGCTTCGTAAGGATCAATATATCTATTGTTGCTTGTTTCCTTTTGTACTTCACACAGCTCTTCGAAATTAGCACCCCCACTAAATTTCTCCCAACTCGCTCATCTTCTTCATTTTCTTCCTTCCCGAGAACTCCTTACATACGGTATGACATCACGTTATATTTGTTTGTTGACTTCCTTCGATTTTTGTTTTCGTCTTGTGTTCTTCTTTCTACTTCTTCACGACAATCGACTTACTTCGCTTTAATTTTGTTGTGTTTTAGTTTCCTTACATCTTCCATAATTTGCTTCCTTCTTATTCTTCTTCACCATCCTCCAAGACCCCCCCCCCCTCCCTTTTCCAACTTTACACACCTAACATCCTTCATCCTCTTCCATATCTACAGTCTAGTACAAACTTTACAGCCTTCCACATCCAAGTATTTCCACAAGGCATCACTCAATTTCTTCCATCTCATTCATCTACTGTATTATTCTACCCAGCTCTCCACCCGCTTGTCCACCCTTTCACATATCTGATATACTCATTCTCATCTCCTCTAAGCTCCTCCACATTTCTACATTCCTCCATATACATATCTCGCCGCTCCACTAAAATTCATCCAACTCTTTCATCTACATTATTTTGACTGAACTATAAACTCACTCATCTACATCTCTATACTTTTCCACATCTCTTCCATACTTCATCCATCTCCTCCACACTCTTCCGTATCTCTAATCCCTTCCACGTTTCCTCTACACTCTCCCATATCTCTAGTCTAGTTTCTTTCACGTTTCCTCCACACTCTTCCATGTCTCTAATCCCTTCCATATATCTCTATCTCTCTCTCTCTCTCTCTCTCTCTCTCTCTCTCTCTCTCTCTCTATTATTTACAACCTGTCAATTAATAATTCAGTCACTACAAGCTTGCTTGCTTTTTTTTTTTTTTTTTTTTTTTTTTTTTTTTTTTTTTTTTATACAGACCATGTGACAATTAAATGAGGAAACTATAATAACACATCTGAATAATGCCAACCTGACTTATAAACACAAATATGAATGTAACCAGACGACGATGCTGTTGTTTCAGTGGAATAATGGCTCTTTGAGCAGTATGTATCGCCTTACTAGTGGTTGTCCCCTCACAGGATGGGGGGCGCTGCTCAATAAACTCGCCCCTCGGGGCAAAATCAAATCAAATCAAATCAAATCAAATCAAATCTCTCTCTCTCTCTCTCTCTCTCTCTCTCTCTCTCTCTCTCTCTCTCTCTCTCTCTCTCTCTCTCTCTCTCTCTCTCTCTCTCTCTCTCTCTCTCTCTCTCTCTCTCTCTCTCTCTCTCTCTCTCTCTCTCTCTCTCTCTCTCTCTCTCTCTCTCCTCTCTCTCTCTCTCTCTCTCTCTCTCTCTCTCTCTCTCTCTCTCTCTCTCTCTCTCTCTCTCTCTCTCTCTCTCTCTCTCTCTCTCTCTCTCTCTCTCTCTCTCTCTCTCCTCTCTCTCTCTCTCTCTCTCTCTCTCTCTCTCTCTCTCTCTCTCTCTCTCTCTCTCTCTCTCTCTCTCTCTCTCTCTCTCTCTCTCTCTCTCTCTCTCTCTCTCAGCAGTTAGTTATCATTAAACAAATTACACATCCGTAGTAACAACGTTCACAAACACTACTCAGTGAATAACAATCAACTTTCATTTGCGGAAAACGTAAAAAGGCTTTGGAAGTTATAATGTCTAGCGACCTAAAGCCGAGTAAACAGTGTACAGACACAGTAAATATATAAATACGTTGGTGGGATTCAGTGGTAGACATTTTGAATTAAAATATGAAAAAGTCATACTAACTCTACAACTCACTTGTACGTCCCCATGTTGAATATTGCGTGCAGTTCTGGTCACCATACTACAGTAAGGACATATATACATATATGGTAAAAGTGCAACACTGAGTCACAAGAATGACACCTAGATTGCGAAACAACCATACGAGAGTGTTTAAAGGGACTACATTTGTTTAGCCTAACCAAGCGCAGATTGCGAGGTGATCTAATAGAGGTTTTCAAAAAATGTTAAGGGATTCAGCCACCTAAATGTAATGGATTACAGTACTTCAATATCGACTGATCAAACTTATAGGGTTATAGGAAATCGCTTTTATTCTATTGAAGCGAAACACTTCTGCAAACGTGTTGTGAACATTTTCAACAGACTACCTTCAAACATTGTGAACTATGATACAGTTGAACCATTCAAGAACCGCCTAGATAAATACTTGGCCACTAACGCTCAATTAACAGAAATTCTTTCAGAATAACTCTTAAATCGTAATGAAGAAATACTACAGATCGGAACGTAAGTATAATTTCTGCATAGTGTTTTACCCATGGCCGAAACTATGTATTTTATATTGTTCCAGGATCTTTGAAGTATAATTAGCATAGACTACTAATTAATCTCCTTTCATCCTATCCGAAATTCAATGTAATTTTCTATATAAATTTTCCAACTGTGTCCACGCCAGCGTAAGCTGGCGGGAGTGGTTGTTGGGGAGGAGCCTTCAGCTTTACTATCCTTTGCTCTACCTAGTAGCTTAGCAGTGTAGATATTCAAACTTCCCTGTAAGTACCAATAGGCCTGTTGCAGTTTTTAAGTCTTGTGTATTCCTTTTCTAAAGTACATAAAATCGTCTAATGATAACCAGAAGAATGGGAGATAGCGTCATCTGTACTCAAAAGGGTTAAACTATTGTATTCTACCAATACGATCTCCCAAATTGCAGCTTATTTACCATACCATAAAGGGTTGGGCTTAATTAGCCTAACCCCTTCCCTCATCTCGCCTTTTGAATGATTATCAAAATTTTAATTATCAGTTTCACACTTTTTGTAAACCATATATACAGAATGTAAAAGGTATCTGTCTCGTGTGGGCCGGTCGACAATATTCAGATTTCCGTGTTTTTGTGTTCTTTCATTTATTTTTCAGTGCAGCTCCTTTTTAACCCCAGAGAATCCAACCCAAGCAACATCGTAACCCCACCCAAACCCCACCATAACCTCACATTATCCATCACAACCCTTCAATATCCTACCCTATTATGCCCACAACTGCTGATAGCTCATTTAACGCAGACTCACATAAACTTCATAAACAAAAACTCTTCATAAACAAAATATAATCCCTTAATGATAGCCAGCAAAATATAGTCCAGCGAATCTACTGGAAGGCTTAAGGGGAGATGAGTCGTTTTTCTCCCTCATAATTAGCCCATTAGTTTTCAGATTTTAAGACGTTCCGCCCATTATTTTGACGATTTTAACAAGGTGTTAAAATCGCCTTTTCTGTCATTCGTGTCATTTAGGTATCGATTTTTGTTCCTGGCGAGCGATAGCAAGCCTCTAACTTAGGCCGAAAAATGTACAAATATATCTTGAAGGGGGATTTTTTTTTTTAAAGTATGATGGGGGTCTAGGGAGGAAACTAGAAAAATAATAAATAAATGAAAAAAATCGGCCTAGAAACGACCCTTCTCCCCTTAACCCCACGCCTTCCCTCCCCATCCCTCCGTGAAAAGAATGGTATGGTTTTGGTTGGCTTTGGGAGCGTTGTGTTATCCATCGTATCGCCCAGGCCACATCTTGACGCAGGTTTTGTTCAATTTGTCACTGTCCTGGTCTGAGAGCGAGAGCGAGAGCGAGAGCGAGAGAGAGAGAGAGAGAGAGAGAGAGAGATTGGGATGTGGGTCCATTCCCATTACAGAGGGATTTACCGAGGAGATCCGCTTCAATACCTCTACAAATCTTATATTGGTAATAGTCCCACACAATACTTTAACTCGGAAATGTCCTGCTTTAAGGGAACCCACCTCGTTTGTTTTTTTCTCTCTCCCTCTCTCTGTGGGTTGTATCCCTTCGGCCCCATTCAGCCTACTGTTTTAAGACGTTTATCCCCAATCAGGTGTCGATTTTTTTCATGGCGAGCGGTAGCGAGCCAGTATATTTAAAAACAAATTGACAGCAGGCTAAATTTGTCTCCGGCGAAGCCGGATTCTTCCATGCAATCAATGCTGGCTCGCTATCGCTCGCCAAGAAGAAATTGCCACCTGAATGGGGGTAAACGTCATAAAACAGTAGGCTGAAAGGGGCCCAATGGATACAACCCAGAGAGAGAAACCCAGAGAAAAGGACATAACAAAAAGAAGGTCACCCCCCTTAAGTCAATTGCACTTGTTTGGGTATTATTGAACTAATTATACTGGCAATAACAATATATGAAGAACATATTTAATTACTAATACAATGTGAACAGTTGTTTTTCTTCTAAACTCTATCTGATGCGCGGTGGGTCTTTTCACTCTTTCACTCCATTAGTTTGGAGATTTTTAAGACATTTCACCTTATTAGTTTGGCGATATTAAGACACTTCACCCCATTCAGGTGTCGAATTAGTTTTCTGACCGAGAGATAGCAAGCCTGCAATCTAGGAGAAACTGCTGTTTAGCTGGGACACTTTTCTACAAAAACACGAAATTTGCACATATCTAGCTTGAAAGGGGTCCCCCGTGTGGCGAGTTGTATATTTTGAAGTGGGTCTGGGGAGGCGGTTCTTTAGTCTAGGGTACAAACTAAACATACATTGCTCGAAAATACAAAAGCCATAAAACCCCTCAATAATAGTTAAAACACAAAACTCGTAATAACCCCAAGACGACGCCTGTGAGTGTTCTTCCCTCTACGGGGGTCCCAAAATAGGTGAGCCAAACTTCAGGATAATATTACAAACATTATTCTAAGCTTAACATTGTCTATATATTTTTTGTTAAATCTCTATCGTTACAAAGATATTGAAGGTTTTACTACCCCGCATCACTGTAATCAAACGGTGCACAAGAAGTTCAATATGAAATAGATTGTCTCTAATAATGTTGTAAAATACACACTTAACATATTGATTATAACAAGGTAAAATAAACTCATTTAGGTGAGGGTGGGATAGGCACTTAATTGACAGCTGGGCAAGCCTTATGGGGAAATACTGTATATGGGAACGTATTACTTTTCAACATGCAGTATCTTCAACGGTTGAGAATTGCTATTTGTCTTATAGGCCATTTTATACTTATAATTATTTATATAAGCTTATCCCGAAGCTTGGCTGAACCCTTTTGGGACACCCTGAATAAAGTATAGCAAACTTAGCCATCCTTCCACCTTATACACAGGAATCTCACAGGTGGTACTGTTCTCAGCCCTCCACACCTTTGATCCACCTTAAGGGGGATCACCGGCTTTTTTTTTTATCTTTCTCGCCTTTTCTCTCTTTCCCTGGCTTGTATCCATTCTTCCTCATTCATCCAACTGTTTTAAGACGTTTATCCCCATTAGGTGTCGATTTTTTCCTGGCGAGCTATCGCGAGACAGCATTGTATGGAGAAATCCGGCTTCGCCGGAGACATTTCTCTATCGAAAAATTTATAAATTTAGCTTGCTGTCAAAACAAAAATATATACCGGTATATGCTGGTTCGCTATCGCTCGCCAGGAAAATATTGACACCTGGATGGGGGTAAACGTGTTAAAACAGTAGGCTGAATAGGGCCGAATGGATACAAGCCAAAGAAAGAGGGAGAGAAAGAGAAAAAAAGCGAGGTGGGCTCCCATAATGTAATGTTAAAGTTTGGGAGAATTATAGCACCTCACAAATACTCGCAAGGAGAGGGTCAAAACAGTTCTAATGGGCGATCTTCTTTTGATTTAAGGGAGCCCACCTCGCTTTTTTCTCTTTCTCTCCCTCTCTCTTTGGCTTGTATCTATTCGGCTTCATTCAGCCTACTGTTTTAAGACGTTTACCCCCATGCAGGTGTCAATATTTTCCTGGCGAGCGGTAGCGAGGCAGCATATGTATATTTTTGTTTTGACAGCAAGCTAAATTTGTACATTTTTCGATAGAAAAATGTCTCCGGCTAAGCCGATTTCTCCATACAATGCTGGCTCGCTATCGCTCGCCAGGAAGAAATCGACACCTGGATGGGGATAAACGTCTTAAAACAGTAGGCTGAATGGGGCCGAATGGATAAAAGCCAGGAAAAAGAGAGTAAAGGAGAGAAAGATAAAAAAAAGCAGGTGACCCCCCTTAACAAACTACAAAGGAATTATAATTACTTAATTATATACAGGCTATATTGAGATACTGTTTGGGAATTAAGTTACACTTTAAAGGTTTCCTATATATCTACTGTATATTCCACATATATTATAGGTCTCTTATACATCGATTTTCCACACATTTTAAAGGTTTCCTATACATTATTTTCCACACATTTTAAAGGTTTCCTATACATCTAAATTTCACACATTGTAAAGGTTTCCTATACATCTAATTTCCACAAATTTTAAAGATTTCCTATACATCAATTTTAAAGATTTTAAAGGTTTCCTATACATTATTTTCCACACATTTTAAAGGTTTCCAATACATCTAATTTCCACACATTTTAAAGATTTCCTATACATCTAATTTCCAAACATTTTAACGGTTTCCTATACATCTATTTTCTACACGTTCTAAACTATGCTCAGGGATAATTAAATCATTATATACCGGTGTAGTGAAAATATGTATCATACAAATGTCTTATGTATCAATCTTCTACTTCGTTTTAAATATTTATAGAAAGAATGAAGCAACTACAAAACACTTACAAAGAAGAAATTATGTTATAAGGAGAACTATTTTATCATGGAGACCTTCGAATTTGTTCAAAATATTGATAGGCCTAGACAAACTCGTTCTCGTAAGTACCGGTATCCTGCAAGTTCTATTTCAAGCTCAAAGGGATTTCACCGGATCTAAGGACTTCCCCAAATCGAACCCAACTTCAAAGAATTTTTTACGAAGGACTTGACATGTATCCTGCAAGACTTTGGGGGAAGTCACACACACGCCTCTTCTGGCAATTATCGATCGATCGATCGTGTGTGTGTAATAATAATAATAATAATAATAATAAACGGTTTATTAAAGAATGGCAGCCTCATGAGCTGAAAATACACATTTTACAATTTAGTGGATGAACATGAGATGTACAGATATGAGGATGGTAAGCTTAGTTTACAAACAAAATAAATAAATACAATAATGATGCATGTGCAGAATACAAATTATCATAAAATAACCATGAGAGTAAGTGATATACAGTACATATACACATTTATTTACTTACTCATATACAGAACATACGTATATACACGTACGTGCGCACATACATATACATACATATATAGGAACATAAGAACATGCAGTAAGTGTGCACATGTCCGTATACACAAACGCTCACGTATGCACACAAACATATATACATACAGAAACTGTTTTGGTAAGGTCAGGTAAAGAGGGTGCAGGTACTACAATGGGAGGTTAATCCTCGGTAGTGTGTGTGTGTGTGTGTGTGTGTGTGGTGTGTGACAGAAGGCGAAATATGGAAGAGCTGGGCGTTCTATTGTTAAGGGTGGAAATACATGGATGAAGATACGTGAACACTTAATAATAGATAATGCTTATGCATAGATTTATAATCAGAAGTTGCGCTAGTGAGCAATATGTTCTCGCTCATATGTACGTATATTTACATACATATGTGCATATGACCATATAAATATAAATACACGTACAGTACATATATTTATATTATATACCTTATATTCTCAACCGGGCTCGAACCATTGACAGCACATACACACAGACATATATATATATGTGTGTATAGTGTATACTGTTTGTGGTTCGAGCCCGGCTGAGAGTATCAGGTAGGATAAGAGAAGAGCATATATGCATGTAATGTGCATATATTTATGTATATGTATGTCTGTGTGTATGTGCTGTCAATGGTTCGAGCCCGGTTGAGAATATAAGGTATATAATATATATATGTACTGTACGTGTATTTATTTTTATATGGTCATATGCACATATGTATGTAAATATACGTACATATGAGCGAGAACATATTGCTCACTAGCGCAACTTCTGATTATAAATCTATGCATAAGCATTATCTATTATTAAGTGTTCGCGTATCTTCATCCATGTATTTCACCCTTAACAATAGAACGCCCAGCTCTTCCATATTTCGCCTTCTGTCACACACACACACACACACACACCTACACTACCGAGGATTAACCTCCCATTGTAGTACCTGCACCCTCTTTACCTGACCTTACCAAAACAGTTTCTGTATGTATGTATGTTTGTGTGCATACGTGAGCGTTTGTGTATACGGACATGTGCACACTTACATGTTCTTATGTTCCTATATATGTATGTATATGTATGTGCGCACGTACGTGTATATGCGTATGTTCTGTATATGAGTAAGTAAGTAAATGTGTATATGTACTGTATATCACTTACTCTCATAGTTATTTTATGATAATTTGTATTCTGCACATGCATCATTATTGTATTTATTTATTTTGTTTGTAAACTAAGCTTACCATCCTCATCTCATGTTCATCCACTAAATTGTAAAATGTGTATTTTCAGCTCATGAGGCTGCCATTCTTTAATAAACCGTTTATTATTATTATTATTATTATTATTACATATACATAAATATATGCACATTACATGCATATATGCTCTTCTCTTATCCTACCTGATACTCTCAGCCGGGCTCGAACCACAAACAGTATACACTATACACATATATATATACATAAATAACGCATACATACATACACATATACGCACACATACATACACATATACTGCACATACATAGATACATATATACACATATACATAAACAAACTCAAGCAATAATACATAATAATTATATTCTAATACACACACGCACACACACTTATGCATATATTATTAAAGGTGGGCGCGTATATATGGTGTGACAGGCCGTTATTACACATTATTAATAATATTAACAATGGTTGGGATAGGACTATTTTTATATGTCAGTTCTTGCTCTTATTGGTTGGAGTGTGTTGAAATGACGAGCTGCACGTGTAGGTCTAGGGGCGTCTGGTGGAAGTAAGTTTCTGTGTCGTGGGGGTGAACAAGCAGCTTAGATGCAAACTGTTTGAGTGTGTTGTAGTGGTGGGTTGAGAGTGCAGGTATGCTAAGGGTGGTGAGAGCTTCCTCGTACCCTGGATATGTGCCACCCAGGATGATCCTGCATGCCCTCCTCTGAACTCTCTCCAGTTGACGTTGTTGTGTTAGGGTTAGAGAGGAGGACCAGGCGGGAGAGGCATAGGTGAGCTTAGGGAGTATGAAGGTGTTATATATACTCTTCAGCTCATTCTCCGGCGCCCCCAGGGATCTCAACCGCCTTAGCATAAACAACTTGTAAGTGGCGGTCCTGACTGTGGTAGTTACATGTTTCTTCCAGTTCAGTTTGTTGTCCACAGTGATTCCGAGGAGTTTGGTGGACTCAACAAGCTGAAGGGGATGAGGACCAATTGTGACAGTGGGTGGGGGAAGGTCGGTAACGGAAGTGTTGATGTGCATGACCACTGTCTTGTCATGATTGATAGTCACATGATTGTCTGTGGTCCAGGCTTGAAGACGGTCGAGGATGTCTTGTAGGGGGTCATAGTTAGGGGAGGTGTTATCGACAGTAATGCCGACTGTCGAGTCGTCCACGTACTTCCAGTGGAATGGGGTGTCCTTTAGGGCATCATTAATCAAGATGAGGAACAATAGAGGCCCCATCTTTGTGCCCTGTGGGACTCCACATGTGATGTCTAGGAAGGGGGAGATGAAGCCTTGGTATCGCACTGCTTGTCGTCTGTCCCTAAGGAAGTCGGTCTACCACGCAACCAGGGTAGGATGTAGCCCCAACTTTATGGCTTTGTTGATGATGATGGTGTGGTCAACAAGGTCAAATGCTTTCCTGAAGTCAATAAAGGCAAGGGCGAGGGAAGTCTTTCTCTTCTCAAGATTTGTGTAAATATAATCTAGGAAGCTAATAAGACAGTGAGTGGAGGAGGAGGTTTTTACGTTGCCAAACTGTTGGGGATCTATCAAGTGACGGATTTGTGAGTAAGCCCAGGTGAATACAAAGTTCTCACAGATTAGACTAGGGATGGGCGTAATGGCAATTGGTCTGAGTTCATTAAGAGTGTGTGTGTGTGTGTGTGTGTGTGTGTGTGTGTGTGTGTGTGTGTGTATTGGAGTCGTCAAATAGATTCGTTTGTGAATTTTGAAGGAAGTTTGGGAAGGCGTTTTTGTTAGCCAAGGGGGACAAACAAAAGTAAATTGCTCGAAAATGGTAAAGGCAACCAAAATCCTCAATATCAATTAAACAAACTATCAAAATAACCCACAAGACGTCAAACTAGACAGTGTTAAAGATAGCAAAGATAGAACATAGAGGATAACATGATTCTAAGTCTACAATTAGTAAGTAAAGAAAGCAATATTACTCTACAACAAGTTAAGGGAGCTCAGACGGTATTGTGCACCATAATTTACTGGTTCGGTTCAATGGTTTAAGGGGTGGGTTTAGTTTGCTCTCTAAACCTCCATCAAACTTTAAAAAAACACCCACAAGATCCCCCTTCGATATAAATTTGAAATTTTTTCGGTAGAAAAATGTCCCGGCCGAAGGTCGATTCCTCTTCAAATACAGGCTCGCTATCGGCAGGAAAAAAAATCGACCCCTAAATGGCACGAAAGGTCTTAACATTGGCAAAGAAATGGAGCAAAAGGTCTGAATATCGCCAAACTAATGGGGCGAATGTCTTGGATTCTCATAACTAATAGGGCTAAACATGAGGGAGGAGGAGGACTCGAAAAACCAACTGCCTCCCCTTAATGCGACTTCTTCATTCAACTGTACACCAAGAAGCTTAAATTCGGCCTTGTGATCTCTCCAGCTCTCATTCACAAGTTCACAGACATGCTTAGCCCCTTCTGTACCGGTTACGTCTTTTAATGGTATTCTGGCTTCAATTAGACGATTGTGTTCAGTTTAAAAAGGGCCTCCAGCAATTAACAGGCTTTGAACTACCTCACTTCACCATTTTTACTACCTCAGATCCTTTTTAAACCGCACAAAATCGTCTAATTATAGCTAGAAGAAAATTAAATAGACGTCGCCAGTACAGAAGAGGTTAGCCCGAATCCTAAACATCATGTCTAGCATCTCAGTAGTATTAGTTTGAAGGGGGTCTGATAAGGGTTATATTTTTAGTCTCTGGGGCAAACTAAAAAATAAATTGCTCGAAAATGGCGAAAAACAATCAAAACCCTCAATAATAATAAAAATAATAATAATAATAATAATTATTATTATAATAACAATAATAATAATAATAATAGTACGGTAACAACAACAATAATAATAATAATAATAATAATAATAATAATAATAATATTAATAAAACAAAATAGCATAATAACCCCCAATACGTCGCACCAGATAATGTAATTCCAACTGTCCACCAAGAATCCCCCAACCCGGCCTTGTGAGCTCTCCAGATCGCACACACAAGTTCCCAGAGATTTATAGCCCGAGTCCCAAACATCATGTCCAACTCCAACACAAAAGAGGAGCCCCCCGAGGATGACTCCAGGCAATTAAGCCGCTGTCACACGAGCGGTTTTTCCGATGAGCAAGTATTTTTTTCGTAATGTTTTGAGGCTTTTTCACATTGGGATCGGAAACTAGACTGAAGGTAGATTATGTTAGGTGGCTGATTTATGATGACTTGAATTTTGAAGCCGCCAGACTACAATTGCCCGAATAAATTGACGGAAAAAAAGAGCTCGTGTGACACCGCCTTTACCACCACTTTCTTGGACGGACTTCAAGGACCGCAGGCACACTACACCAAATACACCCAACCTGTTATCGACATTTTGTATTTATTTATAATTATTCGTTCTTATATTTTGCTTCTAATATTGTGTGCCTCTAATTGTATTGGTATTGGCAATTACAGTGGCGGTAGATTGTTATAGTTGTCCAAAATCATATCAAACACGAATTTAGAAACGTATGTCGATGATAACAAACGCCCCCACCCCCCCCCCCCCCCCCCCCCCCCCCCCCCCCCCCCCCCCCCCCCCCCCCAAAAAAAAAAAGAGAAAAAAAAAAAAAACACACACACACACACAAACAAACAAACGTACAAGTGACTAACACTTTAAAGGAACAAACACATCTAACGAATATTGCAGCAACTATCGATCGATCGGCAACTTTTATCAAGCAACGGAAAACGACTGGTTGAATTCAAATACAAATCCATATACAGGTGGTGTCACACGAACGAGTTTTCAGTCAATTTTTACCGGCAATTTGTTGTCTGGTAGCTTTAAAAAAAAATAAGTTCCATAAGAATTAAACTACCTAACAAGATCTACCTTCGATCTAGTTCCAAGTCCAATGCGAAAGTACAAGAAAAAACTTGCTCATCGAAGACTGCCGGATAATGCGCTCGTGTGACACCACCTTTCACGCTGTTGTCTAACATCACATAATCAAATTGAGGGGGAAAAGAGTGCCTATGACAGTACCTATGTTTTAGCAATATTATCGGGCCATTTAGTATTAGTGCCCACAACTAAATTCACGCTAGATTATGTTGGATAGGTTTTGAAAATATTTAATAAGGATCCTGTCAAACCGGAATCGTCGACAAATTAAAAGGAAATCAGCTCTTGTGACTGCCCCTTTCTACAGCAACAAGTAACATAGAAACACTGGCAGAATTCCAAAAAGGTATAATTCAGAAGGGGGGAACCTAAATCGCAGAAAGAAATAACGGGAAAATAGCTCGAAGGAATCCTCCTTTATTGAAGCAGATTGGAGGTAAAATAGCAAAATTGGATGAATACCAGTCAAGTTCAGAAACCGCAAGAATCTTTGAATCAACAACAACATAATAATAATAATAATAATAATAATAATAATAATAATAATAATAATAATTACAACAACTGCGACAGCAACAATTTCAATAATAATAATAATAATAATAATACTATATAATATTATTAATAATAATCATCATTATCATCATCACCACAACACAAAATTGCCGGGAAAGATGTTCGTGGCTTTAATAATAATAATTATAATCATAGCAACCACAACAACAAAATTGCCGGGAAAAATGTTCGTGACTTAATGATTTACGTAGAAGGGATCAACGAGACTGATGGACCAACTGAGTCACGACCAAAACTTAGGGCCCCTGACGCCGGGGGACAACAAGTGTACCGAAAAATGTTGGCGTGGGTTCATCGTTGTACTTGATGGCGTAGGGATGCAGCGACCCCACCGCCCGCCACTTCGGTGGTGCAGTCAGCCTCTGTAGCAGCTACGGTGATTTCTTGTAACTGCCTTATTGTAGCACGGTTAAGGCTAGTGTGGTGCAATTTCGCCAGGTGCAAGTGCTTCAGGGGGACTTTATTGAGTTCAGCTGAGACACTGTTAGCGCTATACCAACATCAGCCAGTGATAACATGATAGGGCGTTGTTGTGGCAAGACTTTGTTGTACTGTGCTGCAGTAAAGACTGTAGCCACCGTGGTATGATTGCTGTGCACTGTGTGCAGTACTGTGATTATACCATGGAAGTCACATTCACTGTTAATGAACCGTATGTATGTATGTTCATCCAAACTTCTACACAAATGTTGGTGTTCCAGAATCATATGTTAGGTTTAATTTGGGTCTTACTGTACAGTTTGTATATATATATATATATATATATATATATATATATATATATATATATATATATATATATATATATATATATATATATATATTATATATATATATATACCGATATATAGCCACTCACACACACACACGTAGGCGCCAACACAAACAAACACAACACTAAACACCTGCCCATATGGCCGATTACATAAGCACACACACCACAACAAAGAACTGTACATATTCCTTTGACGAACACACCTACAACACAACTTACCTACTCTTGTTAGCACTTCTACCGCTCCTCAAACACTGTAGTAGCATACACCAACCATACATACTTCACTACAAACATCTATCTCTCTCTCTCTCTCTCTCTCTCTCTCTCTCTCTCTCTCTCTCTCTCTCTCTCTCTCTCTCTCTCTCTCTCTCTCTCTCTCTCTCTCTCTCTCTCTCTCTCTCTCTCTCTTCTCTCTCTCTCTCTCTCTCTCTCTCTCTCTCTCTCTCTCTCTCTCTCTCTCTCTCTCTCTCTCTCTCTCTCTCTCTCTCTCTCCTTACACACACACTCTTACCTAACCACTCTCAGTGATCGCCTTGGATGACGTCTTACCTGTGAGGAAGAAAGAAACATATATTAGTGTCATGCATTTACATCAAACATTAATATTATTTTATAGTGAAGATTACACAATTATAATTACTCGTGTAATCAAAATGCACTGAGCTAGCTCTGGCAGTGTGGGGTTCGAATCCACGCGCCGGGAGGTTTCTTTCAAATACTTTCCATGGCCGGCCAGTCTCTAGGGACCACGAAGTCAAAGGCCCTCGTCCTACTCCGGATTGATACCAAAATTAGTATGTTGATCACTTAAGCCGGTATCACACGAGCGCTTTTCCCCTCAAAATTTATCCTCAACACTGGTCTGGCAGCTTATGAGGTCAACATTTGCAATATTTATGCTACCTAAATTCATCCATCATCAGCCTAGTTTCCGATACCTGTGTAAAATAATCCAGAAATGTTGCCAGAAAACTGTTGACCATCGAATGTTGACTATAAAATCTCTCGTGTGATACCAGCTTTAGGACAATGTCTAGGTCCTAGGATAAGGAACTGCATTTTCAGCCTCACTGACTGCCGGCTCAAAATATACCAATTATTATCAATTGTTAATTTGTTATTATAACTACCTTCCGGCACATATACTTTTTTTTCATATATGTACTCACTCTCACTCTCACTCTCTCTCTCTCTCTCTCTCTCTCTCTCTCTCAGTAAAACACACTCCATACACACAGAACCACACTTCAAAACCGTTGGTTGTGTTTGGCCGGAGTTCAGTAATTAAACTCTTTAGGTAAACACACCTTCACATACAACAGAAATGTGTGTGTGTGTGTGTGTGTGTGTGTGTGTGTATGTGTGTGTGTGTGTGTGTATGTGTGTGAACGCACACCTAAACCTGTAGTGAAATATGCATGGTTTTAAATGTGTCACCACTGCATTTGATGATATATTTGGTATATATACATACACACACACACACACACACACACACACACCTCTTAAATTACAGGCTCGCTATCGCTCTCCAGGAAAATATCGACACCTAAATGACACGAAAAGTCTTAATATTGGCAAAGAAATGGGGCGAAATGTAATAAAATCGCTAAGCTAATAGGCCGAATGTCAAAAACTCTCATACACCTTATGTTACGTTATTATACTTAACAAAGAATAGGAGAAGGATTTGGATATGATTGTGAAGGATTAGTACAGGGTAAAAGAAGGATTAGACTATGATTGTGAGGGATTAGTACAGAATAAAAGAAGGATTACATGATTGCGAAGGATTAGTAGGCCTACAGGATAAAAGAAAGATTATGGATAATATTATAAAGGATTAGTACAGGATAAAAAAAAAATAGGATAAAACTGAAAAGGATACGCCTGGAACATGGCTGAGGATAATGTTGTGAGAGGGATAAGATTAGGATAAATATTAGGATATAATAGGATTGAGAGAAGACTAATTTTGGAAGATATATTAACACGTTCAATACGGGTGACGTCTTTTCACTATATTCTGTCGGTTACTAGATGATTTTATTCAGCTTAGGAAGGACCTCTAGCAATTATATGGCTACTAACTATTTCAATTAACCATCTTCGCTTGTTTTTTCGGGACTTCTTTCTCCCTCATGTTTATGACAATTAGTTTTGAGATTGTAAGACGTTCGCCCATTAGTTTGGCGTTTTTCAGACCTTTTATCCCATTTATTTGCAAATATTAAGACCTTTCGTGCCATTTAGGTGTCAATTTTTGTCCTGGCGAGCGATAGCGAGCCTGTATTTTAAGAAAAATCGGCCTTCGGCAGGAACATTTTTCTACCGAAAAATGTACAAATATATATCGAAGGGGGGTCTTGGGGGTGTTTTTTTAAGCTTAGAGGTTTAGAGAGCAAACTAAACCCCTCCTTAAACCATTGAGCCGAACCAGTAATTCATGCTGCACAATACCGTCTGGGTCCCCTTAAGGGGATATTTCCACCTGGAGGATTTTTTTCTGGACCCCTTTCTCCCTCATGTTTAGCCCCATTGCTTTTCTAATTTTAAGACGTTCGCCCCATTATTTTGACGATTTTAAGAACTTTCGACCCATTTCTGTCAATTTTAAGACCTTTCGTGCCATTTAGGTGTCGATTTTATCCTGGCGAGCGATAGCGAGCCTGTAATTTAAGAGCAACCGGCCTCCGGCCGGGAAATTTTTCTACCGAAAAATGTACAAATTTATCTTGAAAGGGGGTCTAGGGGGTGTAATTTTAAGCTTGATGAAAACGTAGGGAACAAACTAAATACCTCCCCTTAAGATATCATAAGCTTGGGAGAAGGGTTAAATAGGATTGGAAGGACAAGATTGAGAGATAGATTACGATAATATAGGATTAGGAGAATAGGATAAGATCGAACATGGGAGAATAATTAACCCCTTCTGTACAGGCAACGTCTTTTGAACTTTATTCTGTCAGCTATTAGACGATTGTATTCAGTTTAAAAAGGGCCTCCAGCAATTAACAGGCTTGGAACTATCTCACTTAAACCCTTTTTACTACCACAGATCTTTCTTAACCTGCATACACTCGTCACAATATAGCTATAATAAAATTAAAAGACGTCGCCGGTACAGAAGGGGTTAAAATAGGACTGTGATTGAGAGAAGCGTAAAAAAGGAATACGACAAAATCGGAAGAGCTAGAAATAGAAAACCCCCTTTTAGTTATAAGCTGGAATCCAATAAAAGTCACGTTCTCCTACTATCGCCGTGATTTTCCCACATTCAACAGCTGGATGGCCAAATCAGTCCCGTCTGGTTGTAAGATTTGTTTGTGCAACCTAGTTCTCTCTATTCGTGCACTTGGCTAAAGGTGCGGTCATTACAGATATTTATTTATTTAAGGTACTTTATCAACTTGTGTAGGGCTTATATATAATAGCAAACAATACATACAGTACCTTAAGGGGAGGTTTCTAGTTTGTTCCCTAGACCTCCATCAAGCTTAAAATTACACCCTCTAGACCCTCTTTCAAGCTAAATTTGTACATTTTTCGGTAGAAAAATTTCCCGGCCGAAGGCCGGTTCCTTTTAAATTACAGGCTCGCTATCGCTCGCCAGGAAAAAATCGACCCCTAAATGACACGAAAGGTCTTAAAGTGACATAAATGGGGTGAAAGTTCCAAACTAAAGAACGTCTTAAAATCTCAAAAGCAATGGGGCTAAACATGAGGGAGAAAGGGGGTAAAGAGAAAAATCCCTCAAGTGGATATCTCCCCTTAATCAATGTTTTGGATAGATATAATAAAGTCTTCAGAGTTTACCATTTTTCACTCTCACTCTCTTTCGCTCGGTCTCGCTCACTCCCCCATGTGATAATTCTATGTGATATCGTGAACAGTTGGCCAAATGAATGATGTCGCGGCAAATTTTGATCAATAATTGGTACCGGTATCAGCACTATCTCAGCATTACTTCATCGCTTCGAGTGAGATATACAAACATGTTCCTGTCTTTACACGGGCGGCTATTCAGCATCTGACAGACGTTAATACAGCATGCAGCGATCAAAACGTAATGACAGCGGAGACACGACTTATTTGTCCAACTGTTCCTGTATCAGTATTGCCGCATGTTTATTATGGATATGGACGTAGTATTTGAGTGTGAAGAGAAACTAATGACACCAATGGTACCAATATGGAAGAATTTGGCCGATATCTGTTACCATAGGCTCTCTACTTCTCATTAAATACGTTGTTCCGGACTGATGAATACAGCTGTGCGACGAACTGGGTTGTAGTCAGTAAACTCACTGTCGAGAATGGCGTGTGTCTGCTACTGGCATAGATCAACTTTAGTGAGAGAGAGAGAGAAAAAAAGTATATTATTTATATATATACTGGTATATACCGGTGTATATATATATATATATATATATATATATATATATATATATATACAGGAAAAAAACGAGGAAAACAAATAAATTATAAGGAATCAGTAAAGAACAGAATAGAGGATAAGAGAAAAGATAAGATGATTGAAGAAAGAAGCAAAAATATTATATCAGTCGAGAAGAGAATAAACGAGAAGAGAAGAAGTTTAAAGAGAAGAAAAGCAGAGATAACCGACGACTTTGTTGTGTTGAAGGGCGTGTCGGTCTCAACTTGGAACTGTCTTGCAGATTGGAATGATTCCAGTTGACAGCATTGATTTGCATTTGCCATTCACAATATACGAAAGGATATACTAAAAGACGGGTTGATGGACAGCTCAATCAGTAGACCGTTTCAACCAGTAGATATTTACCCCTTGAAGATTATGACGTGTTTTGACAGCATATATCATTAGACGATTTTATAGAGTTTTGGAAGGCCCTCTAGCAGTTAAAGGGGTAAAAACTATCTCAGTTATCCCTCTGACTCCCACAATTCTTTCTTAAGCTGAACAAAATCGTCTAATGCTAGCCAAACTAAACTATCAAACCAAGCCATGATACTCAAAGGGTTAACCAGTGCCAAGACAACGAAGGCCAACCAAACCATTGCCAAAATTATCGTCTTAAACTAATTATCTCTCTCTCTCTCTCTCTCTCTCTCTCTCTCTCTCTCTCTCTCTCTCTCTCTCTCTCTCTCTCTCTCTCTCCTAAGATTACTGGTTGAGATCTACAAACTGAAATGGTCTGCTGATTGAGTTTTCCGGTCAGCGAAAATGCGCTATAATAAACAGAGATAAGAATGTATGGCCAAAATACAAGTGATGATAAGAAATGACAAAACAAATATTGAATAGTATGGCAAACATAATTTACAGGAGAGGGAAATAACAAAAAAACAGGAGAGTAAAAATATACACAATACATACTGATATATGAAACAACACAAGTAAGAAACTGTGGCTAACGTAAATAAATTATGAAGAGAAATGTCAAATAAAACAATAGGATGGCCAATATAGGAATACAGGATAGAGGCAAGAAATAATGGACAACGTAAAACAATAATATGATAACAAACTATATTAAATGACATAAAACAGAAACAAAACAACCGCAAACGGGTGCATAATATGGCAGTCAGCATGATCCGTCACACAATGACCGTATAAGGTGTAGCATGACGTTATCCAGTATAATACTGTACTGTATTTACCAAAGTCAGTGAAAAGTGGGTGGCTGCTTCCCTTTTCCTTTTTTTAAAAACCTGAAGTGATAAAACATTATATGACGTCACTTAGTGATGTCAGTTAAAAGTGAGTAGCTGCATCAATAGACTTTTAAAGAGTCAGCTAAAAATCGGAAGCTGCTTCCCTATACTTTCTGTAGAAAGCTGAAAAGCGATAAAATGTCAATGGCGTTAAACACTATATTAATGTGGTGTACTTCGTGAAGTCTTAGTAGAAAGTTCATGGTTGGTTCCCTAGATCTTTTTTTTTAAAGCTAAAAATTTAACTTTCAAGGTCTTTCAGTAGATAATCTACGTTATAAGTCTTATAAAAATCTGTGAAGAAATAATACTGCTAGAGTGATGACAAGGAAAGTTAATGCACGGGCGGTCAGTGAAACTTGGTCGGCTGATTCCATAGACTTTCTAGAAGTCGTGACAAATGGTTGGCTGCTATTCTAGAAGGTCTTAAAAAGCTGAAAAACGTTAAAACGTCATGGCGTCTTACAGTATAATGTTGTACTGTACTTGGTAATTTTAGTGGAAGTTGGTGGTTGCTTCGTTAAGAGTATTTGGTAAAAAGATGAAACTCAAACTTGTGCCAGGTATTTTTGTAGTGAAGCTATATTATAAATAGTGAAGTTGTTATAAATAGTGAAGCTATATTATCAATCTTATCATAATCAGTGTTTAAATAAAGCCACTAGAGCGATGACAGGGAAAGTTAACGCACGGGCGGATGGACTGAAGGACGGAGGGTATGTCATAGTACTGTTTGTCCCGTCAAACGACAGTCGTATAAAAACAACTGATACACAAACAGCTTAAAGGGAGCCCACCTCACTTCTTTTTTCTTGTTCTCTCCCTCTCTCTTTGGCTTGTATCCATTCGGCCCCATTCAGCCTACTGTTTTAAGACGTTTACCCCCATCCAGATGTCAATATTTTCCTGGCGAGCGGTAGCGAGCCAGCATATATATATTTTTTGTTTTGACAGCAAGCTAAATTTGTAAATTTTTCGATAGAAAAAATTCTCCGGCGAAGCCGAATTTCTCCATACAATGCTGGCTCGCTACTGCTCGCCAGCAAGAAATCGACACCTGAATGGGGATAAACGTCTTAAAACAGTTGGCTGAATGAGGCCGAATGGATACAAGCAAGGGAAAGAAAAAAAAAGGAGAGAAAGATACAAACAAAGCCGGTGAACCCCCTTAGGCTGGCGTCACACGAGCAAGTATATCGGCGAATTCTTTCGGAGTCTTGGCTCAGCAACAATTTCTTGATTATCTACAATTATTTGTGGAACCGATATATTTTTTATTAGACATAACACTCCAAGATTATCAATACAATATCAAGATCCAACATATCTATCTATTGCCGGACGCCTTACTCCACTTAATGGGGGTGGCCATACACAAAATTCCCCTAAGCGGACTTATCCCCTGTAAGAGGGACAACCCATGCCAGTTTACTGAAGGACTTACAGGATTGACCACTCAATTTAGGGTCCGTCCGACTCCGAGGCCTTTTATGTATTTTTGTTAGCACTATTTTTCTACAGTGGTGTGCGGCTAATCCATCCACTAACCTGCTTCACCCAAAGGTGGCAGTACAGATTTGTATAAGGTTTACTCCCCTAAACAGGTTGCCGACCAAGGCTGACGAGTCCCATCCACCCGGATTTTTATAAGGTAATCTCCCCTAGATAGGTTGCCGACCAAGGCTAACGAGTCCCATCCACCCACATACCACAATATACCACATACCACAATACGATAATACTGTAGGTGTAAACATCCAGATAACAAATTTCATATTAGCATACAGTATTTGACTCCAATACACCAGCTGCTATTGGTGCCGCGTTCGACTCTATCTTGACACATACGAACGACGGATTACGGACAGAGGCGGGAATAAAGGGGGAAACAGACAGAATGGGTTGTATCCGACTCCTAATACGGCAGATGACAGACTGGTGGGTGGGAGGGAAGGGTAGGGGGAGGGTAGAGGAGAGAGAGAGAGAGAGAGAGAGAGAGAGAGAGAGAGAGAGAGAGAGAGAGAGAGAGAGAGAGAGAGAGAGAGAGAGAGAGAGAGAGAGAGAGACTAATAAGATTGTAAACTACGATAATTAACATACTGTATATATCTT
>CM064525.1:26855510-26860164 GCA_032716605.1 Paralithodes platypus
CGTCAAGTTCATCATTATTTTTCCCAAGTACAGATAATTCATGAAACTTGTAACTAAAGCCGATAGATTATTTTAATAGACTATTACCACTAGACGACTTGTTCCCATGTATGATGGACATTAAATTAGACAAGTGTATTTAATTAGATAAGTGTAAGTATACCAATATTTGTTTAACTTGTCAACACATTAACTTCCTTTAAGTTACTTTCAAGCTCAAAACCAAAACAGTTCTAATTCAATGATTGCAAATTAGTCATGAATGGAAAGTTCAGTGGTTGCATGGATTGTATTTTCACCGAATTTGGTATTGCTTCCTTCAAACCTTACGCAAATTACACACACACACACACACATCTTTTAATACTACCTTCCTCTGGCATATATCTTTCAACTTATCTAACTACCGTTTATACTGTAGGTTATATCAAAATGGAATGTGCCTGGCTGGACGTTTGATTCGGCCACAGGTGTTGTCAGTAGCGTGCAACAATTGTATTATGTTCAATCTATCCAGCGCACACACTCACAAGCACGCAAACACAAGCACAACTTAAAACACGGTTCAAATAATGTTAAAGATGTGTGTACACTTAAACTGTCGCCCCAAACTACATGTACCTGCAAACCTACATATTTAGTCAATTTTGTACCTTTAAAGACACCACCGCTTGGCCAGACACGCACACACACAAACTCACTTCGTCAATCATACACTCACTCACTCTCTCTCTCTCTCTCTCTCTCTCACACACATACACGACTAGGTATGTAGCCTATAAAAGCTAGGGAGTACACGTTCCAAATAAGCTACACTACTGCCCTAATCGTTTCTCATACACTTTGATATTATTGTCTTCTCACTGTTTTCATAAGAATGGTGAGGTGGGAGTGATAATGAGGTGGGAGGTGAGGTGAGGGTGAAGTGAGAATGATGGTAAGGTTAGCGTGAGGTAAGAGAAAAAATTAAGAGAGGCAAGGCAGGAGTAAGAGTGAGATGAGGATAGGGTGAATTAGGGTAGGTCTAAGGGTGATGTAAGAGTAAAGTGAGAATGATGGTAATATTAGGGTGAGGTGCTGAGGTAAGAGAAAGAATGAAGAGAAACAAGGCAGGAGTAAGAGTGAGATGAGGATAGGGTGAAGTAGGGTAGGTCTAAGGGTGATGTTAGAGTAAGGTGAGACTGGTGGTGAGGTGATAAAGTAATAGAAAGAATGAAGAGAAACAAGGCAGGAGTAAGAGTGATATGAGGATAGGGTGAAGTAGGGTAGGTCTAAGGGTGATGTTAGAGTAAAGTGAGAATGATGGTGAGGTAGTGAGGAGAGACAAACAATATGATGAGAACAGTTGAGACTCGAGAGTAAGGGTGAGATGAGGATGGGGTAAAAAAAAAAAAAAAAAAATCTTGGCCCCTTCTCCCTCAAGCTTGGCCCCATTACTTTTGAGATTTCAAGACGTTCGAACCATTACTTTGGCTATTCTAAGTCCTTTCACCCACATGTTTCGTCAATTTTAAGAACTTTCGTGCCATTCAGTTGTAATTTTTTTACCCTGGCGAACGATAGCGAGCCTGCAATGTAGAAGGAACCAGCCTTTGACCGGAGAATATTCCTACCGAAAAATGCACAAATTTATTTCGCAGGGGGTCTTGGGTTTTTTTTTTTTTTTTTTTTTTTTTTTTTATATTTATTTATTTTTAGCTTGATGGAGTCCTAGGGAGAAAACTTTAACCCGCTGAGTGCCAGCCAATTTTGACGGTGTGCTTCTGCCAGTGCCAGAGTTTTTTTTTTTTTTTTTTTTTTTTTTTTGGCTAAATCTATCAAGTTGGGAGAGAAAGGAAGGATAATGGTAAAAAAAAAAAATCCCCTTGTCCATTTTCGCCAGAAATCAGGTCCCCGATGGTCCCGAAAGTAGCTGAAAAGACACTATAGACTACAGAGACTTTTATGGTATCGGAATGTATGGGTGGGAGGGTGGTGGGAGGGTGGTTTTGGGGTTGGGTGGGGGAAGGTAGAAGGGTAATTGACTTGTGTTACACATATGAAGCCGATTGGTGAGGTAGTTTCGCCACCACGGATTTTCCTTTTCCTTTTTTCCTTTTCTTCGTACGGATACGCTAGAAGTGGGTGGTGGGAGGCGGTTGGGGGTGTGGTGGGGGGAAGGCAGAAGGGTAAGGGACTTGTCACACAAATATGGAACCCATTGGTGCAGTCGTTTCGCCGCCACAGATTTTCCCTTTTTTTCCTTCTGACGGGACCGACAGTCAGCGAGTGGGTGGGAGGAGGGATTTGGGATTTTTGTGGTGGGTAGCCTAAAGGGTAAGGTACATGTGGTAAAAATATGAAAGCCTTAGGTGCAGTCGTTTCGCTGCTACGATTTTTTTTCGGCGAGGACGTATATATACGTCCCTGGCACTCAGCGGGTTAATAATAATAATAATAATAATAATAATAATAATAATAATAATAATAATAATAATAATAATAAACATTAATACAAAAAACAATAAATGGAGATGAAAAGTTAGTCTAAGGGTAAAGTAAGGGTGAGGTGAAGTTAGTCTAAGGGTGAGGTGAAGTTAGTCTACGGGTGAAGCAAGGGTGAGAGGAAGATGAGGTGAAGTTAGTCTATGGGTGAAGTAATATTACGAATAAGAGGTGAGAGTGGTAAGATTAGGGTGAGATGAGTTGAAAGAGTAACCTACTGTAAAGGTGAGAAAGAAAGGAGAGAGGTTGAGTGAGTGAGTGAGTGAGTGAGTGTGTGTGTGTGTGAGTGAGAGTAAGTGTTACGAGGAATAGTAAGTATTTTAAAGACCTTGCAGTTCATTCCGAGGAGATTCTCGAAAGAGAGAGAGAGTGGAAAGAGATAGATTGTGTAGTGCATTACTGTACACTCATTACAGACTGTGCAATATTACTATCTACTCTATTCTTAAACTGCTCTACTGGAGAAATACTTACAACTTCTGAGGGAAGTTTGTTTCAGGTAGAAAAGCTATATATTATATGTGAAAAAGTTTCCAAAAATACTAGTGCTGAACATTTTCCATTCTAACCTCCAGCCATGGTTGCGCGTTGTATATATATTTAGGTTAAACATTAATCCGAGTTGTTAAAGCTGTTAAGCATTTAAAAACTTCAATGAGTTGTCCTCGTAGTCTGCATGCTTCCAACAAAAAGAGATCCAGAGCTTTCAACAGGTCCTCATAGCTCAGTTATCTAATCGATGGAATAAGCTTTTTAGCCCTAGCTTGTACTCTTTCCAGTCGCTCTACATATTTACTGAGTGCTGGAGACCAGAACTAAACAACATACTGCGGGAGAGGCTGTATCAGAGCGTTGTAGAGTGTGAGGACTATTTCCTTGTTTCTATAAATAAATTGCCTTTTAATATAGCCCAATAATTTAGGTCCTTCACAATCACTCCCAGCTTAATGTCATCTGCAAACTTAGATCACACTCAACAGATCTAAATCAATGTCATTGACATATATAATAAATAGAAGTGGGCCAACGAAAGATACCTGTGGAACTCCAGAAGTGACTGGAGTCCACTCTGAAGAAGCACCATTGATAACCACCCATTGCTGTCTAAATTTTAGTCAATTCTCTATCCAATTTATGACCTCTGCATTGATACCTAGTGCACTGACTTTTTACATTATCTTGCAATGAGGCACTTTGTCATAAGCTTTTTGAAAATCTAAATAAAGGATGTTTATGGCTCTGCTTTTGTCCTACTCACTTAGCATTTCATGGAAAAATTCTAGCAAGTTAGCAAGACATGATCTGTGTCGCCTGAATCCATTTTGGTATATAAGTTATAGATTTCCGGGTAGTCAAACTAACTAGTCGACTTGTTTCCCTTCTAAAAGCTTTACTATAATCCTTCTGAAGTTATCTGGGAAAATTCAGGGACACTTGGATGGCAGCATTCTCGGTTCTAGCTGATGAGGTTGTGTTCAATTTTGTCAATGTCGTACGTTCCTCTATCTTATATTGACCTTAAAAAATATGTTTGATAGCTTTTCTAGTGTAGATATTGAGCATTTTTTTGTTGTACAATCTCATGCACATGGGTTATTTAATTGGATAGAAGATTGTAATGACAAGTGAAGTTAACTTGCAAGCTCAAATACAGTCACGCATTCAAAGAAGTTATTTGAAAAGCTAACGTAAATATTTAGTAACACTGAAATCTAAGGGGATAAGTTAAAATAATAAAATAGTATGATATATCTATAAATATACACAACAATTAAGATAGCCATATTAGCCTAAGTGTGAACTAAATATTTCCGTAAGCTATTTAAACAGCTGCTTTGAATGTGTGACTGAAGTTAAATATGCAAATAGAATCACTTGCTATTATTATCATGCAAGTTCACATCCATTTAATTAACCCATGTGGATGAGATTATACAACAGAAATGCCCAATACCAATACTAGAAAAGCTATAAACAATAATATTTATGGTTAATATAAGATAAAGGTAGTATAAAATTGACCAACTCGAACACAACTGCCTACAGCCAATCAGCTCGAGCTGAGAGTGTTGCCCTCAAAGCGTCCCTGCATTTACCAAGATAACTTCGGAAGGACTATATGACAGAAGTCAAGCTAATTGGCCGATAATTATTCGGACGAGAGAGAGAG